>JAJPUD010003099.1:210066-271730 GCA_023553655.1 Myrmecobius fasciatus | reverse complement strand
AAAAAAAAAAAACCTACTTATACTAATTCAACATCCCTGTCTTAGGTTCTCAGTGAAATGACTGAGGCCTTTTATCTTATCATATATACTTACACAAAAGGGCTGAACAGATGCATTAAACTTGGATAAACAGTTGGTTAACAGGCTTTACTTAGAGGTATGACTTTTCTAAGGAAGCAATATTACTTTCCTTTAGGGACCATACTTTACATTTTTTTTCTCCTAAAGCACATAAAGACAAATACCAGGAGCCAGCTTTAAATGATCAATTACTGAAACCCATAAATCAGGAATCATTGTAGAAAGTTGTTTTGGACCAAGTGCTTAATTAAGCAATAGCCATCCCTTTCAAAGATAGTTTTATTACATCTTTCATTCCATGTAACTATGTGGTAAGAATGGGTGCATCATATCACAAACTAAATCTTTATTAAATTAGACTCATTTTTTCCTATAAATGTTAAATCAACAATCTCAAAATTGTAGAGATAAATAATGTTTTGAAAATATCTATGTATTTTTCTGTTATAGTAATTTTTAAAATGCAGGTAGAAGCTTAACATAAAGAGGAAATTAAATTTCATAAGCTCTTTACCTATGAGCTGTGCAGAAAAAAAAGCTTATATCTAAAAATATGTGCTGTTGAATGCCATAAACTATCTTCAAATGGTCTATGCTGGAAACCAATAAATTATGGTTCATCTCAGAGTACTGTTTTAGATTTAATGGGCAGTTCAAATGTAATTTAGCTATGTCTTTCATCCTACATTGCCAAGTGGTGATATCCTACTGCTAAGAATGCCTGAAATTGACATACATTTTCTTAGTTCTTTTTAAGTTTATCTCTGCAAGCATCTTTGACTAGGCAAAGTTTTAAAGGGCCACTCTCTATTTGCAAACTTACCTTCCATGAGAGGGTTCTAAAGTAACATGTAACCAACAATATCTATCCTATTGCCTATATTCACAAATACCAAATACATAAGAATATGTTGGTATATAAATGTCATATAATGTATATAGTATCAGTATATAATATAAATATATATGCATATATACTGATTCTTCCCTGATGTGTTTTTTAGTCTCTTGTAAGATAACTAGAAAAACACTTAAAAAATTTTCTGATATTGCTCAATATTTTAAGGTAATAGCTATGTGTCAAAAAGATCAAAATTTATAAGACTCATATAAGATGCAATAATAATTTTTGGTAATCACAAATCAGTTTTCATTATTATCCACTAGTATGTGTGTTAAACATTTTGCATATTGACAATAATAAAGGAGAGCAAAGCTAAAAGCATAAATGAGGATAGTAGTTAAGCATCTTAATTTAATGATGGGTTCCCATTTGGCTTGACAGGTATTGCCTCTGCACTCTCAATTGGGGAGAAATAGCCTGATTTAGCCTCATTATTTCAGTGTTGGAGTTTCAAAAAGTGTTGAGCAATATTTTCATCTTTCACACTGGCACCAGCTTTACAGATATTTAAAGGAAATGCTTATGTCCTTCTCTGTCTTCACAAATAAATTAAGCAGGCATTTTTACTATATATCCATATAAAGCAAAAACAAAAATAAGTTTAAAATTCTTCACTATGGATATGTTAGCATATATTGTAGAAAATGATTTAAAAAACAAAAAGATTATTTCTCACTTAGCAAAGAGCAGCTGAGCTTACCTGAGCACAGACTCTGGGAAGTAAAAGCCAGAAACATCATGCAGACCAGTGGAATTCTCATTCTTGCCATCATCCTTTAGCCTTCTAATAAGTAAAGTCCATAAATATTAGAGAGAGCAAGTGAAGCTGGAAATGAGTCTGTCTCTCTTTTCCTATTGCCTTCAGCTGACTTTAAAAGTGACTGAACCATGAGGGGAGCTCTGGATGATTCCCTATATATACATAAGCAGTGGGATGATGTCACAAATATACAGGGATTATCTCTTTGTGAAATGCCCTCCTTTGATTCCTTCCCTCCTTCCCTTTACACTTCCTCCTCCCCCTCCTCCTCTGTCTCCCCTTTCCTCCTCCACAGATGAACCTTGAGTGAGACTGATGCTATTCCCTGATTATATTGCTTTACATTTCTGACGCACTCAAAAGCCATTCAAAACTATTGCCATGTAGGGCAAACTGGACCCCCAGGCATGAAATCTGCAAGCAATTTGGCACCTCTCTACTATCTATTGCTTTTCTCTCCAATAAGTTGTCTTTTTTTTCCCTTGAGAGACCACTATTCCTGAAATCCCTAGTTTTCAATTTTAATCTCCAAGTAGAAACATTAGGGAAGTCAATGACTTTGTTTATTTTCTAATATAAATAGCACCAGAAATAATAAGACATGTTTAAAAAATAGAACTTGTAATCAAGTGTTCTCTGGATTTTAGTATTTTCAATGGCACAAATTTTGGAAAAATCAGGAGAGAGTTAAAAGGTGTAAAATGGACAGAACATGTTACCAAATGTATAGATTGAGCTCCGATAGAACAAATGGAAATATATTAGGAGAAAGAGATGAGAGAGAAAAGAAGTCATGCTCTTTTTTTGCCTTAATTTTTATGAATATCTCTTGTTTTTAATTCACTTTTTTCCCTTTATATTTTCCCTCACTTTCCCACCCAGATAACTTAACAACATACAATGCAAATCAACTCAGAAAAAATAAACAAGTCCAAAGGTATATTCAATATAGTCTCAATAATGAACAGACTTTTCTTCAGTTTGTTTGATGAATATGATCAGGTCAATAGTTGTTCCCTTGATAGGATGGCAAGCTGCTCTGAGCTTGCATACTGCTCAATAATGCTGCTCTGAGTACTGGTTGAATGTGTTGGAAATCAGATTTTATCTGCAGAAAGAAAGTCTCTCAAATATAGCACATTTATTCCAGATTCTGCAGTGTGAAAGACACTATATTATCTTTACAAACCCAGTAATTTCAATTAATATTGGTCCCTCCTCCTTTTTAAAGTAATCTACATATATATGCATATATATATATCCTTCCTTCTACATCTCTCCTGCTATTAGCCAGTTTTAACTAATTCTTGCCTTATAAGAATGTGTATACTTCATCCTCTGTCCTTTCCTTTCTTGAATTTAGAATATGCTTCCCATCATCCTCTTCTGTACCTATAGAAAATGGGTCTTTACCTCTGGAAAGGTGACAGTCCACTATACACATCATTCTCAAGAGTCAATTTTCTAACAAAAAATCCTTTACTTTTTTTTTTACTAGCACAATAACAATCACATTAAGTTCTCAGAAGAAAATTGCTCAAACTGTCTTTTTGTAAAAGCCTGTTTTTTTCTTTCTTTGAGTATTTCATAAGAGTGGAGAGAGGGATGAGAAGGAGAATATTCTGTGTATGCATGCATTAGGTAAGAGAAAATTCAGTGTTCAATCTTAGAAAATCTTAGGGAGCTAAATAGAAAATGCAAGATTTTAGTACCTGCATTGTTACTGCAAACAAAATATTTAATTTTCGAGAGAGTGAAAATTGATTTTCCTTCAGTGACACACAGGAAAATTGCCATGAATTTCTTTTTCTTTCCCTGAATTTGAAGAAAAAAAGATGAACATTACATGTTTTGTGATTACTTCAATAAGCATTTTTATATTGAACATATTTAAGAAATACATTGCCTTCTCAAATGTGTATCACTGATCTACATAGGAAACTGTCAAGAAAAAAAGGACCAAAAGTCAGAAGAAAGGGGCAAGTCTCATGTAAATGAATGGTTAGTGAATTTAATTTTGTGAAAATGTGTAAGTAGCTCTTTTCTTCCATCAGGGGGCGCCATAGAAATATCATAAAGTTTCCCATTACATAAATTTGCCAGGATATATTAGAAGTTTAGGGATTTTTTTTTTAATTTGTAATAGTTGGTTTCTTTGTGTTCCTTCATTCAAATACTACTCAGAGAACTATGCATATCTGCTAAAAAAAAAACTAGTAATATTTAAAACAAAAACAAAAACAGGAAGAGTACCCAGCATGTCTTCAGCGTAAACTCTTTCAATGAAAATTCCACATGCTGGAGAGTCCCACTAATATAGAATGTTTCTGAAAAGTTTTCTCAAAGAAAATTACAGAAATGAAAAAAGAAAACAACACAACTGATTTTTTTAAATGAGCAATATAGTTCATATACATATACACATATATGCACCTCTGAAATTGAGAGAGACAGAGAGAGAGAGAGAGAGAGAGAAAGAGAGAGAGAGAGAGAGAGAGAGAGAGAGAGAGAGAGAGAGAGAGGAGAGAGAGAGGAAACATCTTTAGCAATTTCAGTGGGAAAAAAATGAACCGCCAAAATATTAGACAATAATAGGACCAAGTATAAAATGTTTATATTTAGGTTTTTTAAATTCATAGTGGTGACTTCAGTGCCCTACTATTCAACCATCTCAGTGCATATGAAGGCTAAAAATAGTTAGAACCTCTTCTTTTAAAATGCTTGTTTATCTCTAGCCACAAAAAAAAATAGCCTCAACTTTAGAGAAGCTGAAAGAAAATACTATAAGGTTATCTCAGCTAAGCAAGACCATTCACTGGTATTCTGACCCACTTATTTTATAAAGAAAATGAAAAACCAGGAGATCAACTAATCATATAATCATTTATTTAGAGATGGACCTTAAGTAGCCATCAACTTCTTTGTTTTACAGATGGGAAAACTGAAACTGAAATAGATTATGTATCTTTCCCAGGGTCACACAGCTATTAGGCTTCAGAGACAGCAAATAAACTGAGATCTTCCTGACTCCCAACCCAATTCTCATTCCACTGTGCCACTTAGCTGCCTTACTCAATGAACAAGCATATATTCAGTGACTACAATATGCCAGGATTGCAGGTGTGCACAGAGAAGCCGATAACAATTTTGAATTCAAGGCAGTCTGTTATATTTTTTGTTGTGTTCACCTAAGTTGAGACAATCAAGCTGTTACTATCTGTAAAATCTTAAATATATTATTTAGTTTTTATACAACACAATTTCCTTCTCTGTAAAATGGAAAATTCGGTCTAGACAATACTGAAGGTCTATCCCATCTGTAAATTGCATATCTGAAGTCTTTCACAGCAGCTTATCAGAGTTTTTCCTTTCCAACCTCATGCCACCAGGCTTCAGACAGTTATCATTTATTATGAATCTTTCCCCTTAGCCTTAGGTATTCTGGATCCTACTTTGGGTTCCCCAGGGAACACTCTGCTTGATTTATCATTTTTCTTTGCATATGATAACCCAATCTATTTTTAAATGGCAAGTGTGAGGTATTTATGTGTATGTGTGTGAGTTTATATAATCATATGCGTATGTACACACATATTATCACACAATTCTTACTATAAAGACATAATAGAATGTATAAGTACATATTCTACTATGTCTTTATAGTAAGAATTGTGTGATAATTATTTCCAATTTCAGATCCTACACTCCGAATAAGTTTTGAGTAACCTAAGATACAGAGGAAATTTATCAAACTATAGAGAGGATTAGAAAATAAGCACTTGAGTATAATAATAATAAACATTTAGATAGTATCATTTTGTGCCAGTTACTGTGCTAAAGGCTTTACAACAATTGTCTCATTTGATCTTTATAACAATGTTGGGAGCTAGGAGCTATTATTAGCCATATTATACAATTGGGGAAACTGAGACAAGGAAAACACAGCCAGTTAAGGGTCTGAGATCAAACTTGGACTCAGGGCTACCTGATTCCAGATCCAACACTCTATCCACTGACATTTAACTGCCTCCTAGATTCACTGGATGGAAGCTATCCTGTTTTGGTCATTGCCATCAGCTTTTACTCCCTCCAATCTCACAGATTAGATAGCTTCAAGTCAGTATAGATTCTTCCTACTCTTTCCTTTCAAATCTGATCTGTTGCCAAATCCTACGATTTCATTTTAATTGTCTTTAGTCCTCCTTTTCCATTCTTAGTGTCATACAAAATAGAGTTCTGTTCCTCATTCCTTCATGATATGAAAGAACACTACCTCTGGAATTGGAGAGCCAGAGTTCAAATCTTCTCTTTTATGCTTATTATTACCCTACAAGAGTTGTGGGCAAGCTAGTTAATCTCTTTGGGCTTTTATTATGCCAAATGTAAAATCAGAAGATTGAAGTAGATGGTCTTTGAAGTCTCTTTCACTTCCAGAACTATGATCCTATGATTATCTGAGTTGTTCCGTTTTTTTCATTGGGTTCAACTCTCCTTGACCCCATTTGAGTATTCCTGCTTCTAGGCTTGGAAGTTTATCCACTGTTCCACCTAGCTACCCATGATTATCTGCACATTCTCTTAAATGTTCTCCTTGCCTGCACTACTTGCTCAGTCATCATCTTCACTCATCTCTGGAATATTAATCAGCTTAAAGGTCGAAGTCTAGGGAAGGAATTAATATGCATACATACATACATATATATATATATATATACATATGTAGTTTTTGATAGATTTCAAAACATATAAATATGCATGTGAATTCCTTTGTATATATGTATATATGTTAATTCTTTCATGCATATATGTGTGTGCACATACAAACACATGGGTAGATATATACATGCACACATATATGTGAATATATACAAACACAAATGTGTATATACATATATACACATACACAAATATATATATGTACAGAGATTTACATATATACAAATAGATGTATAGATAAATACACAGATACACATGCATAATACACAAACATACATATATACTCATAAATATAAATTCATATACCTAAAGATATATAGATATAAGCACACAGAGAGAAATATATACATATGCAGATATACACATACATACATACACATATATATATACACATGTATACAAATACACTCATATATACACACATATTTGTATCTGAACTTGAAGATCCAACTATCTTTTAGAAGGAAGAATTTAGGTTAGACATTTTAATAAACTCCCTATAAAAGTTGTATAATGTCAAAACATTTTACATGTATAATGTAAAAAAAAAAATCTGTTTATCATTGTACTTGTCTCTTGTCCTAATGTCAATTCTATCTTCACGGTTTTTAGTGCCTACTGTGTAATATGAAATTACCACATTTCCATGTGTTGGTGCTAAGTAAATGATTGTTGATTAGTTGATTGATACCAAGATAAAAGAGAAGCAGCAACCATGCTGCCCTCAAGAAGCTTACACTCCACTTGGGAGAATAGACAACATATGCAGAAAAAAATAAGTAAGGGAAGATATTAATACCTGAAGAATTTTCTTTTAAAGTCTTAGAGGAAAAGGTTTCTGTTTGCAGGACTTGTTGGAAGCTAAGGATTTGAAGAGCAGGGTAAAGGAAAGAGGAATTCCAGGAATTAGTGACATATAGTGCAAAGATATGGTGCTAGGAGATACTATTTTGAGTCTAAGTTTATTTGTAAAGGTCAGTTTATTTGCAATAAATTTGCAAGAGTAGGTAGAAACCAAATTGTGGGGGGTTCTAAATGATAGGTTAAATTAGAGTTTGTGTTATGAATTCAGAGGATCATATATTTATCTTTTAATAATATTTTATTTTTCCAAATACATACAAAGATAGTTTTCAACATATACTTTGCAAAACCTTGTGTTTCAAATTTTTCTCCCTCCTTCCATACCATCTTCCCCAAGACAGAAAGCAATCTGATATAGGTTAAATATATGCAGTTCTTCTAAACATATTTTCATATTCATCAAGCTGCACAAGAAAAATCAGATTAAAAGAAAAAAAAACAAAAAGAGAGAAAAAAAGAACAACAACAAGCAAACAAACAAACAATAACAAAAAGGTGTTTGATCAACATTCAGTCTCCATGGTTCTCTCTCTCTGGATGCAAATAGCTTTCTTTCCATGGGATCATGAGGTGGAAGGGATATTTATGGTCATTTACTTTCCTTTTACAGATGAAGAAATAGGTGCAGAGAGAATCAGATTACTTATCCAAAGTTACACAAAATGACAGAAGCTACATTTGAACCCACATCCTCTGATTCCAGATCCAGTGACATTTTATCCCTACAAACAATGGGGAGTCAGTAGCATCTCTCCTAGTAACCTATCAGAATTATGAGATTTGTCTTCTTTTTCTTTGTCCAACATTTTTGAATCACTCAATTTCACACACCTTCCCCAATTCACCAGCCCCTTTCTGAAGAACATAGAGTCACTATCTCATTGCTACTTTCTGCAGAAAACTATCTCCTGCTTTCTTGACCTCTTGATGTTTCTATTACACCAACATCTGAGCCACCTACACTATCCATTTTTTCCTAGTCTTCTTCCTAAGCCCCAGAAGGTTAATGGAGAAAGATGCACCTGGCCCATTAAAAATAATGTTAGCCAACCTCAACCTGGCTCTCGATGCAATTTGTCAATCCTTTTGTTCATCCCTTATTACCTCCCTAATGCACAGAGCTAATCCTAGAGCTTCCCTTATCATCTTCAATTCTTCTGCCACCCACCCTCACAATCATCAGATTACTTCACTCTGTACATGATGGATAATATTGTGATCATCTGGCATTTGTGTATTCTCATCTTTATCTCAAAACATCTACATCTTCCTCTCATTATTCTTTCTGGGACAGTAGTTTCTCTTCTGATTTGGATTAACACTTACATTTGTATTTCTTTATCTCTTTAAAAAATCCTATTTCTACAATATTCTCTTTCTAATAGTTCCCTTCTCTTCCCAAATTCTTTCTTTTCTATCTGCAAATATGTTGATGCCTAAATCTTTTAAAAGCTTTCATATGACCTAACTGCCCCTTCTGGCTACAGTCCTAATTCTTTCCCTGTTTTTTTCACTAAGAACATTTTTCCTGTTGAATCCACTTCTTAGCAATCCATTTCTATAGGAGGCAGCATACTACAAAGGAAAGAGTAGTTGTTCTACAATTAAAGGGCTTTGATTCAAATATTGCTTTTGCTGCTTACTACTTTTATGACCTTTTGTAAATCATTCAACCTCCTAAACCTCATTTTTCACATCTGAATTAATTACTTTTCTCATGCGACTCTCCCTAATTTTGAACATTCCTTTTGCCACCAAGAGTACTACCATCTTCCCACTCCCCTAGGCAGGGAACCTTAATGTCATCTTCAAACTTCTTGCTTCCTTTCCCTCCCCACATGCAATCTGTTGCCAACTTCTGTCATTTATAGCTTTATAATATCTCTTGAATATACCTCTTTCTCTAATCTAACTGTCATCACTGAGGTAATAGGTCTTCATTACAACAAACCAGGGATACTGAAATATCTTGTCTATTCTTCCCCGACTCAAGTACAGGGGTAAAGTCAGTTTGAAATGCAAAAATAAATGTAGGGCACTTTGTAAATGTCATTGATGTTAATTGTTTACTTCCGGGTCTCCAGCCTGGTAATGACTTGATTCCTTGAGCCCTTCTACTTTTCTGAGTTTAAGCAACGTTTATAGAGAAACATCGGGGCGGGTTGGACAAGTAGGCTCTCCAGGGGAAGAGAGATGAAGAGAGATGAAAATAGAGATAGAGAGAGGGATGGGAATGGAGTTGTTGAGACAGACAGACAGAGACACAAAGAGAAACAGAGACAAAAAAAAAGCACAAATGCTCACAATGATAATTTAACAAGTCAGTTAGAATTGCTTCCAGCTCATACCTGCTCAAATCCCTCCCTACTGTGGTCCATTCTGCACTCAGCTGTTAAATTAAGTATAGATCTGAGCATGACATCCTCTTTTCCATTCAATAAACTTCAGTGCTCCAGTCAAAGCTCTTTATAACATGATCTACTCCAACCTTTCCAGTTTTGTCACACCTGCTCGTTTTGGGGGGTGGGGGTGGGGAAGGCAATTGAGCTTAAGTGATTTGCCCAGGATCACACAGCTAGCAAGTCTTAAGTGTCTGAGGCTGGATTTGAACTCAGGTCCTCCTGACTCCAGAACTGATGCTCTATCCACTGTTCCATCTAACTGCCCCTCAACTTTATGTTGTCTGTGATCTAGCAATAACAGGCTCCTTATTGCTCCTTTTGCAAGACCCTTCATCTTCCAGCTATTATTAGCCCACTACCTGACCCTAGCATGTAAGTATTAACAGCTTTACAACTTTTTTGATCTTTTGATAGTTTCCAGAAATCAGATTTTTGCCTTTGTTCCTACAATGAAAATTGAATCAAAGTTAACTGAATCTTTGCTTCTTCTCAAGTCCAAGGATCTTTTTCTCTGTTTTCATTATTTGACTTCTTTCTGTTCAATTCTCATTAATTTTTAATCTTTCTCTTTCCCTTTAGTTTCAACAATTTTATTTCTGGTAGTTCATTCTCTTTCCCTTTTCTTGACTTATGCTTTCTCTTTATAATTTGTATGCCCTTTTACATTCTCTGCTCTTCCTCTGCTTTTCTCTCTTTACAAGGATTCCTTTAGGGAACTCATTTTCTCACTTCTATAACTCTGGCTATCACCTCCTTGTTGAGCATTTACATAGAATCATAACAATCAACAATTTAGAATTGGAAGGGATCTTAGACACCAGAAAGTCCAACTCACTCAATTTACATGTGATAAAATTTAGGCACCTAAAAGAAGAAATGACTCGCACAGAGTCACATAGCAAGTAGGTATCTTAGGTCACATTCAAACTCAGGTCTTCTTGACATCAATTCCAGGAATACTTTATTTGACACCATACTGCCCCCAATTCTCATCTTTCTATTAGACTTAGCATATATTTTTCATTTACTAAAGGAATATGATCTTGTGTATTTTCCACTGTTGCTCCACACTCTATACAGAAAAATGAACTCATCATTCTCCCACTGTTAATGCCGGTTGAAATCCATCAATGAGCTTTAAAAGCAAAAAGTTCCCTGCAGTCTCTGCCACTTGAAATGCTACCTCCTAATACTGTTGTTATATTTCCTGTGGTTTCTTGATGCTAACTTGGAAGCCAAGTTGACAGTACTAGTCACTCCCCTCAGCATATTATACTCATATTATACTTGTACCAAACTTTTAGTCTTGGAGTAAAGATTCTATCAGCAATAGTACGATTTTGTTTATCCTTATCTCTACATTATAAGTCTTGGATTCCTTTAATACTTAAGTCCACCTTATTTAAGAGATCTATCCCTCTCATGTCATCTGCTAGTGCTTCTCTTTTAAGATTCCATATATTCTGTATTGAACTTGTATGTATTGATTTATATCTATATATAATAAATGTATACATATATGAGTAAAGAGAGAGAAAATATATATTATTGATATAACAGCATAAAATTATAACATAATACTATATAGTACACCACAAAATATATGTATATGTATCTAATGTACATACATATATACAAAAGTATATACATATATAATCTTGTATATATGTATATTTATATGTTGTGTCTCCCTGTCTCATTAGAATGTAAGCTTTTAGAAATCAGAGACAATTTTTGCTCTATTCTTTGCATTTCCAGAACTTTACTCCACTCCAAATGTTCATATGTATTATTTGTGTCTGACCCTCAGGTAAAACCTTTTGAGCTTTAATTGGTCTGATTAGTCACAGTTGGACACTGTACTACTTCACACTTATATCATTTTTGTTTTCTTTGAAAATAAAGGAGAAGAACCAAACAATCCATACTTTGCACAGTGTCTAAAACATGGTAAGTGCTTAATAAATACTTGGCAACTGAATGGCACAGTAGATAGAGAACTTTGCCTAAAGTCTTCACCTGAATTCAAATCTGGTCTCATATATGACTGTGTAACCCCAAACAAGTCATTTAATATCTGTTTAAACTTAATCCACTGAACTGTGATCAGATCCAACCATTCTGGAGAGCAGTTTGGAGCTATGCTCAAAAAGTTATCAAACTGTGCATACCCTTTGACCCAGCAGTGTTTCTATTGGGCCTATATCCCAAAAAGATCTTAAAGGAAAGAAAGGGCCCCACACGTGCAAGAATGTTTGTGGCAGCCCTTTTTATAGTGGCAAGAAACTGGAAATTGAAAGGATGCCCTTCAATTGGAGAATGGCTGAATAAATTATGGTATATGAATGTTATGGAATATTATTGTTCTGTAAGAAACGACCAGCAGGACGATTTCAGAGAGACCTGGAGAGACTTACATGGACTGATGCTGAGTGAAACGAGCAGAACCAAGAGATCATTATACACGGCAACAACAAGACTGTGTGATGATAAATTCTGATGGACATGATTCTCCTCAACAATGATGTGAATCAAACAAGTTCCTATTGTTCAGTGATGAAGATAGTCATATACATCCAGAGAGAGGCCTGAGGGAACTGAATGTGAATCACAACACAGCATTTTAACACTTTCTGTAAATATTTCCCTGCATTTTGTTTTCCTTCTTAGGTTGTTTTTTTTCTTCCCTCTTTCTAGATCTGATGTTTCTTGTGCAGTAAGATACCTGTATAGATATGTATACATATATTGGATTTGTCATATAATTTAACATATTTAGCATGTATTAGATTACCTGTCATCTAGGGGTGAGGGGTGAGGGGAGGAGGGGAAAAGCTTGGAACAAAAAAAAATGTTTTGCAAGGGTCAATGTAGAAAAATCACTCATGTGTACTGTAAATAAAAAGCTTTTAATAAAAAAATAATTAAAAAAAATAAACAATCCACTGGAGAAGGAAATGTAAAACCACTCCCATATATTTGCCAAGTGTCTTGGAAAAATCAGACACACAACTGAGTAACTCAACAACAACAAATAAATGCTTGTTTGACTGATTGACTGATAAAGACTGTCTTGATACTGCTTCCTTGCTTTCTCTGCTCCATTGTTCTTTATATGAACTTCTTGACTGAGCTTGTACTGGATCCACGTGATCCTAGCAATAACTAGATTGTCTGTGTTGTTCTTCCTTTCCCTAAGTATCCCATTTTGGTTACTGATTTCACCCTTTTAACTTTTCCTACAATTCCACAGGTTAGAAAGCTTCAGAGGTACTCAGATTCTTCATACTGATTTATTTTATAGAGAATCGGTCAGCAAGTCCTGCAATTTCTTCAATTAACTTATTGCTAAGGAATTACCTCTTCTGCTCTGTTCTCATTGTTATCTCCCAAATCCAGGTTCTCATTTCTTCATGGTATAAAGGAATGTGTGACCTTGGGCAAGGTAATCGACCTCTTTTTTTTTTTTTAAAGCTTTTTATTTGTATAACATATGTATGGGTAGTTCCCCAACATTGATCTTTACAAAGCTTTCCATTACAAATTTTACCCCCAGTCCCCTCCCCTCCCCTAGATGGCAGGAAGTCCACTACATGTTAATAATGTTGAAATGCTTGAGAAGTTATGCAAGAAAAATCCTATCTACAAGAAAAAAAAAAAGAATCAGAGAAAGGCAACATTTGCAAGCAAATGTCAATAGAGATCATGAAAATGTTGCGTTGTGATCCATATTTCATTTCCCTCTCTCTGGGTGTATATGGTTTTCTTCAGTGAACAATTGGAACTGGTTTGAGACAATTCTTTGTTGCAGAGAGCCATGTCCATCAGAATTGATCATCATGTAATACTGTTGTTGCTGTGTATGATGATCTCCTGGTTCTGCTCGTTTCACTCAGCATCAGTTCATGCAAGTCCCTCCAGGCCTCTCTGAAATCGTCCTGCTGGTCATTTCTTACAGAGCAATAATATTCCATGACATTCATATACCATAATTTATTCAGCCACTCTCCAATTGATGGGCATCCCTCCAGTTTCCAGTTTCTAGCCACTACAAAAAGGGCTGCCACAAACATTCTTGCACATGTGGGTCCCTTTCCCTCCTCTAAGATCTCGAAAGTAAGGGACAAACTAATAGAAGGGAAAATAGAAGAATCAGGGGAAAGGAGTAAAAACAGGGGGAGGGGATCTAAAGGGTGGAGTATTGTTTGGGGGAGGGGGTCATCAAAAGCAAAGTACTGAGGAAGGGGGAAGGGAGAAAAAGGAAAGGAAAGGGGAAAACATAACTTGGGTAAATAAGATGGCAGGAAGTAAAGAATTAGTTATTCTAACTGTGAATGTGAATGGGATGAACTCTCCCATAAAGCGGAAGCGGATATCAGACTGGATTAAAAAATCAACCTCTTTAAGCTTAAGTTTTCCCCAATTATTAAAGAAGGGAAATGGTCCAGATCAGAGCTTCTTAAACTCTTTCCACATGACCCCTTTTTACCCAAGAAATGTTTACACAACCCTGGGTATATAGATATATGAAAAATCATGAATCATAATTTCATGGCCCAACATTCAGCTATGTGACCCCAAATGGGGTCATGAACCGCAATTTAAGAAGCTTTGGTCTAGATGATATCTGAGGTCACTTACATTCCCAAACCTAATGTCCTACAACCATATCAACAACCTCTTAAATGTTCTCCCACTCATAACACTTCCTCTATCTTTGCCATCTTGGTGGTCTCTGGAAGGTAAATTTGTTTGCAGATGAAAAGTTAAGAAAGGAATTAATAAGTTCCTATTCTTTGTTTTTTCTGATGATTGCCTTGAAAACACAGGTAGTTTATAGTAGAAGGAATTTAAGTAGGATATCATCAGGAACTTCCTGGCTATAAAAATGATAAGATTTATTCCTCTTATCACACCATTTGGAAATGTCTTCTTGTCCTCAGATCTATTTAGATTTTCAGAGATGAACCCAATAGCTAGCAATCATCTTTTGTCTACCTGTCCCTCTTTGTTTTCATATTGGTAGCATCAAAATTAATGTAAATGGCTTTTAAGACTAATCCTGGGGGCAGCTAGGTGGCACAATGAATAAAGCACCAGCCCTGAAGTCAGGAGGACCTGAGTTCAAATCTGATCTCAAACATTTAACATTCCTTAGCTGTGTGACCCTGGGCAAGTCACTTAACCCCAATTGCCTCAGCAAAAAGCAAAAAAAAAAAAAAAAAAGACTAACCCACACTTCCTTCAGTCCATCTAAAAACATTCCCACAGGCCCATTTATATGCTATTTTATTCCTTTAATGTAACTAGATCATTGCTATACATAAGTATATAAGTGTTATATATAAGTAGGATATTGGCTAAAAATAAGCTACTCTTATTTAAGACAAGCTGTCACAAGAAGCCCTCATAGTCTCAGAAAACCTTTGCCCCTCACCTAAGTTAGACCCCTAGCATAGTTTAGCCCTTACTCTGTTTTTACAGTCTTTTTAATCATCTTTGTCACCCTGCTGATGTTATCAGGAGGAGAGAGAGATATTCTCAACAGGGACTACTTGATTCTTCTCATCATGTCACAGTGATCTCCCCCTACATGTACTACTCAAGAAATCTCTAGGAAAGATTGACAGGGAGTTGGTCATATCCTCATGGTTTCTTCCTCAGTATCTCTCACTCATTTTCCCTGGTATCTTGCTCCTTTGATTGAACTTTCCATCTGGACTTGGACTTGAGCCTAGTCCTAACAATAATTGGACTGGGAACACTCATCACACAGGTGGAAACCAGTTGTCAAATCAGTAACATAAAGGGAAAGTTAACTCTGTCACTATTAAGGGAAAAGGAAACAGCTATCATCATGAAGCTCAGACTGCTTTCTCAGTGAATTCTTGCTTTCTTTATGATTACAGGGAGAAGCTAAAGCCCAGTACCAACCTCTGATCCTACTAATTCATTTTATCTGTCTCTCTCTCTTTCTTTACCTCTATGTCTCTGTTCTCTCTGTCTCTTTCTGTTTCCATATGTATCTCTTTGTCTTTCTCTTTCTTTCTCTGTCCCTCTATCTATCTCTTTCTCTTTCTGTGTGTGTGTGTGTATTTGTCTCTGTCTCTCTCTCTCCATCTCAGTATCTGTATATCTCTTCCTCTCTGTCATCTCACTGTCTCTGTCTCTCTCTATTTCTCTGTATATGTCTCTTTGTCTTTCTGTATCTCTGTCTATCTCTCTGTCTCTTTCTTTCTTTATCTCTGTCTCTGTGTCTCTGTTTCTTTCTGTCTCTGTATGTATCTCTTTGTCTTTTTCTTTCTCTGTCCCTGTCTCTATCTGTCTATGTCTCTTTCTGTCTCTGTGTATTTGTCTGTCTCTCTCTCTCTTTCTTTACCTCTCTGTCTCTGTTCTCTGTGTCTCTAACTTTCTCTGTTTCTTTCTGTTTCCGTATGTATCTTTGTCTTTCTCTTTCTTTCTCTGTCCCTCTGTCTCTATCTGTCTCTGTCTCTTTCTGTGTGTGTATGTGTGTATTTGTCTCTGTCTCTTTTTCTCTCTCCATCTCAGTATCTGTGTATCTCTTCCTTTCTGTCATCTCACTGTCTCTGTCTCTCTCTATTTCTCTGTATCTGTCTCTTTGTCTCTCTGTATCTCTATCTCTGTCTCTTTCTTTATCTCTGTCTCTGTTCTCTGTGTCTCTAACTTTGTGTCTCTCTATGTATCTCTGTCTTTTTCTTTGTCCCTCTGTCTCTATCTGTTTCTGTCTCTTTCTGTCTCTCTGTGTGTGTGTATTTGTCTCTGTCTCTCTCCATCTCAGTATTTGTGTATCTCTCTGTCATTTCATTGTCCCTGTCTCTCTCTATTTCTCTGTATCTGTCTCTTTGTCTCACTGTCTATCTGTCTCTGTCATTTCATTGTCTCTTTTTATCTTTCTGTTTCTGTCTATGTATATCTGTTTTTTCTGTCTCTGTATCTCTCTCTCTCTCTCTATCTCTCTCTCTCTCCCCCCCTTCTTCTACATCCCTCTTTTTTCCCCTTCCTCCCTCCTTCTCTCTTGCTATTTGTCTCTCTCAACTGGATCTGCCTATCTCATCCAGACTACAGTAGTATATAGCAGTCACTCAAGGACCTGATCCCACTACTGGTATTTGGCATGGATCTTATCTGTTTCTAACTCTGGTTAGTTCTCCCTCCCTTAAGCAGGGGCTCCCACTCTCTAGGGCTCACCATACTGATGCCAGCCTTATTGCTAATAATCCATTGGATTTATTCTAACTGCAACTCAGAACTCTTAATCTCAGCGTTTCCAATATCAGGGATTAGAGTATTCACCATCACACTAGGCTAGTAATTCCTGAACTGGCTATTTGTCTCTATTTTTGTCAGGCAAATTAGTAAGATAAAAAATTCCAGTAAAGAAATCTGAACAGTGTAAATGAGGAATCCCATGTGATCCAATTTACAGCTTACTGGTAATCTTCTAACTCCTACCATCTCCTGTGAATCACCCTCATTCCCATAGAACCTGCCCACTTAAATCTCAGTCATCAAGTCACTGTCTTGTTTTTGTACTCCCAGAATCTTGGAATGCTAGCTCAGAGCCTATTTTGTATGCTTTTTTCTTTGTGAATAGATAGAATTGGGAGGCTAGCCTTAATAAATCAGATTGGTAGAAGACTAAATTGATTTTTTCTTTGCTTGTCAGTATTCTGAGGCATTGCTTACACTTATAGTATTCAAAGAAAAACTTAGTAAAATCATCTCACATCATGGCATTCACCTGCCCAAGAATCTACAGTGCCCTATTCTATTGCAAATTCTTTTATTTGGACTTTATAATCTAAAATTGCTTATTCAACTCTTATTTTCCAGTACTACCAATATGAAATTGATTCATTTAGTTTCGTCTACTCACTGCCTGACCTACAGAAAAAATCATTTCCAACCTTTGGTCTTGTTACTGGGCTCAAAGGATCATAGATCTGTTTAAATCTGGAATGAACCACAGAGATCATTTGAATTCAATTGACATATTTTAGCATTGCCTGGCATGTTCCCCATCCTTCTCTATGGTCATTTACTTAAATCCTATTATCTTTCATCCAATCTCTAACATGTCACATTTTTAAATATCTCCAATTCACACTAATCTTTTTCTTTTATCAATTTCAATTGCACTTAGAGCCTTTTATCAATTTCAACTGCATTTATTAGAATCTTTTCAGGAAGGTAGCAAGAGAGAAGCAAGGAGAAAGGGAAAAAAAGAGGAAAGGAGGAGGAGGGAACCAGAAAGAGACAGAGACAGAAATAGAGAGACAAATGGACATTTTTAAATGCCTAATTATTTTCTTGGTTTTCATCTATGAAATTTTGTTCCAGTGTAGACATGTAGACTGTAACCCCATTTTCTCAACAACTAAGAAGTATCTTTACATATTTTTACCTTTATTGTTGTTCAATCATTTCATTCATGCCTAACTCTATGATCCATTTGGAGTTTTCTTGGTTACCTTCCTGAAAAGAGTGGGATTTAGAAAATAGTTGTTGACTGAATGAATATCAAATATTATTGAATCCTGAATATTAATACTAATAGAGATACTATTCTATAGGATCAGAAGTTATCATTGGTGTCACATGTCCTTTTTTTTTTTTTTTTTTGCTGAGGCAATTGGGGTTAAGTGACTTGCCCAGGGTCACACAGCTAGGGAATGTTAAGTGTCTGAGACCAGATTTGAACTCAGCTCCTCCTGACTTCAGGGCTGACCATATGTCCTTTCAAAACCTATCCTGCTTCAACAGTTATTTCCAGAATCCCAAGAGGAATTTAGAGTCACTTATACTCAGATATGTGGTACAAGACAGTATAAATCTTGCAAATTTTTATCATTTGAAACTTCCTGGTATTTGTTACATAAGGTCTGGTAGAAGACTAGAAACCAGGACTATCCCCACTGATACCAATAATGACACAGAGGCAGTTAGATAGTTGGGTGGATAGAGCACTGGACTTGGAGTCTGGAAGACCTGAATTAAAATATGACCTAAGACACTTTACTCATTGTGTGATCCTGGACAAGTCACTTAATCTCATTTCCTCAGCTCTAATGTAGGGCAAATAATAGCACACAATACCAAAAATCATAAAGATCACATTAGGTAATACTTATAAAATATTAACACAATGTCTGGCATATAATAGGTGCATCATAATTGCTTTTTTTCTTTTCTTTCTTGCACAAATTAGGTACTCACGTTTTTAATGGAGAATGGTACAGCTCTCCTTTCTGAGCTCATCTCCTAGATTCTCCAGATGGTGTCTCTAATATATAGGGCTACACTTTGTATTTCTCCTTTTGCTAGGTTTGTTATAGCACCTCCTTCAAAGGGTTGTTGTGAGGTTTAAATGAAATAATATATGTCAAAAATAAATCAGTGGATTTATAGACACCTGAAATCTTGCAGACCATAAGGGCATATATTATTCTCTTCCTTCCTTCCTCCCTTCCTTCCTTCCTTCTTTCCTTCCTTCCTTCACTATGTGTGTCAGTCACTGTACTAATAGCTAGGGACACAAAAGAAGCAAAAAGTTTATATTCTCAAGGAGTTTACCTTCTCTTTGTAGATGCTCTAGCATTCCAAAGCTGTAGAAGGCTCTTGATGTCCCTTCACAGTCCAACAATCATTATTTACTGAAATGGAACCTCTTCCAGAAGAAACAAAAGCTCCTTTAGAATTCTCAAGTACTCTTCAACTCTTTTCTGTACCTGCACCTGAAATAATCTTTTCCTTCTCAACTGATGCCTGATTTGTTGTCAATAAAAGGCAAATAATAGTTTCTAAAATAATTAAAATATGATGGAGATAATAGAAATAATGTAACTGGGAAGGGGGAGAGGGCAGCTATGTAAAGCAAAAATATCTTGTTTTATCCTTTAAAAACTAACAAGCTGTGAGGGCTTGATTTTCCTGATGCTGTAATTGAAAACTGCATAACTTTTCCAAGGTGTTTGCCCCTATCTATCTTGCCTCAAATATACTGTGGGAATGTCTAGATTTTTCAGTTCTCAGCAATTAAAACAGCAATTTAAGATTAGCATAAGGGAAAAAAATAACCTTTAAAAAGACATTAGCATGGAAAGACTGTTCTCCAAATTTTATTCTCATTACTAACACCAAATTGAGTGTAACCACCATTTAAAACAATTTATTCCCTCAACATATGTTCTAACTATTTATATTTCATTTACAGGTCCACTTAGGTAAGGTTCCATTGATTTACCACCTGAAGCAATCTGTGATTACTGTTTCTGCAAGACATATGCTACCAATTTTCCTATTTGCATTACTGTTTCCTCCCATGTATAACTTCAAACCTTTTCTCTGAGTAAAGTGTTTATTTTCCTCTAGCCAATTCTTTCATATGTTGTCTTTAAAACTGTTTCTCACCTCTTCTTTTTTGCTTCCTGCTCATTCTTTTCTTTCCTACTTAATTGAAAACTTAATTACAAAAGAAAAAAGAAAAAAAGAAAATCTCTCTTTAGATGTCTTCATAAAATTGTGTGTTCCTTTACTAATCTTTATGTATAGTTTCTCTCTATGTTTTTTTCCTAATTGATCATTTGGTTTTGAAGCTAGAATTCTGATTTATCTGAATGATGCCTTGATTTTTATGAGATAAAAGATTGAACAATCTATTATTTTAAAAAGAAATATTGATTTATGCCACAGGTACAGAGATTGGGCAGATGATTTCACCATACTGCAAATTCCAGGATAAGAAATCTCCCTCTACCTATCCAGGTCTCCATCTTTTCTGAAACTTATCTCAGAGAATTATCTATATCAAAACTTTAAATATGTTACACATAGTCCATGATTACTCAGTACAGCTGACCAAGATTAAAATGTAATTGAGAAATATTTAACAAAATAAGTAAAAATATACTTAAACATAATATTACATCTTAAAATTAAGTTAAGGGGCAACCAGGTGGCGTAGTGGATAGAGCACCAGCCCTGAAGTCAGGAAGACCTGAGTTCAAATCTAGTCTCAGACACTTAACATTCCCTAGCTGTGTGACCCTGGGCAAGTCACTTAACCTCAATTGCCTCCTCAAAAAACAAACAAACAAAATTAGTTAAAATGCACTCTGCAAAGATATTTATATCTAGATTAGTCTCCCTAGGTCTATTTGAATTTTCCCCACTGGCACAGAGCAATGAGAATACTCATGACTTGCCTGGAGTCATACAGACAGGATAGAAGGGGAATGAAACTATTCATCCTGACTCCAAAACCAACTTTCTGTCCAGGAGGATATACTGCTTTTCTTCACATCATATGACACTTCCTTTCAATTCATTAAGGTTCTCTTTAATTTCATGCACTCCTTCCACTGATCAAATTGCAATCCTTCTATGACTTATAATGTGATGTTGCCCTTGAGTTGAAACATCACTCTGTGATCAATCTTTGAAAAGTAGGAAGTTTCTGAAGACTGCGATAAAGCAAAGTAATCACTCCTGGCCCCCAAGACAACTGCTTCGTAATCAGCTTAGACTGCCCCCACCCTCCTCTTCCTCACCCCCTTCTCTTAGTGAGTCCCCCCTTCTGTTTACCTTGCAAATAGAAGCCAGCTTGAGCTAGACCCTCCCCAGGGAATGCATCCTTATCTCTTATCCTGGCTTTTCCTTCATCAAAGTTAGGATTTACCTCCTCTAACTAGACAGAGATCCTTTATTGGGGTGGTTTTGTTATTCTAGCCAAGATTGTTAGAAGCAGCAGGATCTCTAAAAACAACTAACATTGTTTAAGTGTCAGAGAGGGATAGAATCAATTGCATACTGAAACCCACTTTCCTTACCTACATCTAATCCTTTCAGCTGAAGATGAGTCCTATCCAATTTCCCCTTTCTATACCCCCCCAATGAAGTAATGAAAGAAGGTGAGAACTATTAACCTACCCATTAAATGTCTTCAAGCAGGATTGTATAGCCTTTACCAGAGGCAGACCAAATGATGCACTCTCAGGCCAATCAGAGGGAAGACATCCCTAGGTTTAAAAGGTCTTTCATTCAAATACTTCATAACGTACTGGCTCCACTTTTCTAAACTTAAACCTTATACCCATCCCCAACTTACACACTTTCTGAACCAGTCGCAATGGGTTCCTTGTTGTTCCTTGAACAAGATACTTACCACTGGCTGGCCCCCTAAGCCTGGGGAATGCTCTTCCTTTCCCATCTCCAACTCTCACCTTTCCCATCTTCCTCAAAGATCCAGTTAAAATTCCATCTTCTAAAGAAATCCTTTCACAATCCCTCCCTTTATTGGCCATTTCCATTTTATCCTATATGTAATTTGCTTGAACATAGTTATTTGCCTTAGATTCTGAGCTTCTCTAGGTCAGAGTCTGTTTTATGTTCCTACCTTAGTACAGTTCCTGAATCATAATAGCTACTTAATAAACATGTATTTACTATCTCTTAGAGCTGTTGGGAGAATAAAAGGAGATAGTATTTGTAAAGTTCTGTGCAATCCTTAAAGTGCTATATAAATGCTATTTATACTAATGCAATCTATTATTTCATGGAACAGAAGTAACTAGGACCTTCATCTAATCATAATTTTTACTTCTCCCCAGCTTTAATTAGAAAAAACAAACTAGCAGCAAAAAAAAATCTACGAATAATTTTTTAAATCAATTCCCAGTACTAGTACTGAAAATTAGTAAGAGACTTCAAATATTCTTTCTCTAAAGTAATATGCCATGAGAATTGCTGTTCAGAATCATGATCCATGGCACCAAAAGATCCCAGATTATCAAAATAAGATTTAGTACATTTTAAGGAAATTCTATATTATATATGGGTTAAAAAATTCCTTTAAGCATTAGATTCAGTTTTTGATGGATCGTGATGATTGATTGCTTAGCCTTCTGGCTAAGTGAGTTGTTTCTTTATGTCTATGCCAAAGCCTTATCTAAACCCATTATATTAAAGCTCATACTTTGGCAGAAACTAGGCATTGATTCACACCTAACACCATATACCAAGATAAGATCAAAATGAGTTCATGATTTAGACATAAAGAGTGACATTATAAGCAAATTAGAAGAATATAGGATAATTTACCTCTCAGATCTGTGGAGAAGGAAGGAGTTTGTGGCCTAAGAAGAACTGGAACTCATAATTGAACACCAAATAGATAATTTTGATTACATTAATTTTTTTTATTTGCAAAACATATGTATGGGTAATTCCTAAACATTAACCCTTACAAAGCTTTCTGTTACAAATTTTTCCCCCCTACTCCCCACCCCTCCCCTAGATGGCAGGATATCCACTACATGATAATTATGTTAGCATACTTAAGAAATCAAATATATGTATAGTTATTGCATCATGTTTTGTGCAGGAAAAATCATATCTATAAGAAAGAATATTGATTACATTAAATTAAAAAGTTTTGGTACAAACAAAACGAATGCAGAGCAGATTAGAAGGGAACCAATAAATTGGGAAAATATTTTTATATTTAAGTGTTCTGATAAAGGCCTCATTTCTAAAACATATAGAGAATTGACTCAAATTTATAGGAATTCAAGCCATTCTTCAATTGATCGATGGTCAAAGGATATGAACAGACAATTTCCAGATGAAGAAACTGAAACTATTTCTAATCATATGAAAAGGTGCTCCAAATCACTGATAAGATAACTCTGAGGTGCCATTACATACCTCTCAGATTGGATGAGATGACAGAAAAGGATAATGATGAATGTTGGAGAGGATGTGAGAAAACAGACCCTAATACATTGTTGGTGGAGTTGTGAACTGATTCAACCATTCTGGAGAGCAATTTGGAACTATGCCCAAAGAACTGTGTTTCTACTGGGTGTATATCCCAAAGAGATCTTAAAGGAGAGATAGGGACCCACATGTGCAAAAATGTTTGTGGCAGCCCTTTTTGTAATGGCTAGAAACTGGAAACTGAGTGTTTGCCCATCAATTGGAGAATGGCTGAATAAATTATGGTATATGAATGTCATGGAATATCATTATTTTAAAAGAAATGAACAGCGGGATGATTCAGAGAGACCTGGGAAGACTTACATGAACTGATGCCAAGTGAAATGAGCAGAACCAGGAGATCATTGTACATGACAACATCAATATTATATTACAATCAATTCTGATGAATGTGATTCTTTCCAACAATGAAATGATTGAGGCCAGTTCCGATGATCTTGTGATGAAGAGAGCTATCTACACCTAGAGAGAGGACTGTGGGAACTGAAAGTGGATCACAACAAAGCATTCTCACTCTTTTTGTTGTTCCTTTGTATTTTTTCTTTCTCAGTATTTTTTTTTTCTTTCCTTCTTGATCTGATTTTTCTTGTGCAGCAAGATAACTATATAAATATGTATACATATGTTGGATTTAACATATATTTTAATATTTTTAACATGTATTGGACTATCTGCCATCTAGGGGAGGAGATGGGGGGAAGAAGGGGTTAATTTAGAACAGAAGGCTTTTCAAGGATCAATGTTGAAAAATTACCCATGCATGTTTTGTAAATAAAACACTTAAATTAAAAAAAAAGAAAAATTACCCATGCATATGTTTTGAAAATAAAAAGCTTCCCAAAAAGCTCATATTATGGTAAAGTGTCATATAAATCCTTATTTATTTTAAAGTGTTATATAAATGCTTATTTAATTATATTTATTTGTGGAAGTTATACATTTTACTTTAGCCAAAATGTTTGACATTTAATGTTGGCAGATTTCAACCCATTAAAAGTTTTTTGTATATTTGTTTACTAAGTAAACCTTGATTAATTTGATGAATGATAAATATTTGATTCATTCTATCAGGCTCCAGGGCTTAGCACAGTGCATGGCATATGATAAGCACTTAATAAAAGCTTGTTTACTAATTGACTCCCTAAAGAAGAAAATGACTACTAATTTATTTAGATGAATGAATCTCTTTCTTTCATTTAATAGAAAAGATGACCGTATTCCTCAGTTTACCTTGGATTGCAAATAGGTTGCTCATGGTTAACACCCAGTACCTGAGAGTTAAATCATTGTCAAAGACAAAATTGGATTTTAAGACATGAAATTTCATATGCTTCCTTACTGTTTCATATTCTCTTGGTCTTCATCATTCCATATAATCATAGTATCATTTTCTTTAGGGAACTACTTTATGTAATCATATGTTTAGACAATACAGAATTTTATATTAAAAAATCTCAAGCCTAACCTTTAAGTGGAATTCCCTCCATAATATTTTATATTCTTCCTACATTATAATTGTACTATTGCCTGTCGAGTACTTAAGAAAAATGTTCAGAAATCATACTGAAATCTGATTTGTATAGAAAATTGCCTCACTGTTGAATCTTTTAAAAAGTAGCAATTTTTAATGTTTTTTTCCCCTGTTTTTTGCTATCCACTTATTGCTGTTTTCAATTGTTCTCAAAGGAAGATGAGGTCTCATTTACTTTTTTAAATGATGTTTGTTTTGTGCCACTTCAGTTCCAGGAAAAAGAAAATTATTAGCACTTACTTCTTGAGAGAAAATTTGAGATTTGCTCCTAAATTTTCTTCCTAGTCTAGGCAAGAACCACAGAAATGTGGGTTCAACAGAGGTGTGACACCTTGTCACACATTGGTTTCTCAGTTCATCAACCTTCTCACCTCCCATGATAGCCTGTTCCACATTTCCTCTGTCACCTACAGCAGTAGTCACAACTTACATGTCACTCATTATTAGAATAAATGTTACCTCAAAGAACATGAACTATAAAATTCTCCTCTTCAGTTATAATTTCCTTCCCTTCCACCTTTCATGACCTCATTCTTCCTGAACCTGTTCTTCTGTCTGTCTTATTCTTATCTCTGGTTTCTTCATCCTGTCCTTTACTCCCAGTTTATTATCCATGACAACTAATAATTGATGAATAATGTATGTTTTGTCTATCCATTCATTGTGACTCATTTCAAGACCATAATCCACTAAGAAGCATATTAGGTCTCTCATATAGGCTTGGATAAATGGACATGTTCATTATTCAATTCTTTTGATGGCATTTGTATAACTAGCAATTGAAGAAAAGAAAGTCAAAGTGAAGATATAATTATTTCGCATTCAATTTCATGAACCACATGAAAGCTAGCCATAGAATCTTATGAAACCTGAGTTTGAAAACCTCTACTTTTACTATTAACTTCTATACTCTGAAATTCTGGAAATAACAGCATAATAATAATAATCAACTTTCAATCAGACCTAGAAGACTGAAGTCAGTCTTTACTAAAATCTGACCTATTAAATCCTGATCCTATCCTCAGTTTCCTCATTTGTAAAAGGAAATGATAGTCCTTGTACCTCATTATGTTGTGAACCTTTGTAACAATCCAGAAGAAACAGTTGGTGTAGAAAGTCCACAGGGTATTTTCCAACATTCCCCACCCCCTGTTTCACAACTGAATAATTTACAAGAACATGGAAATATAAATATAAAACTGGACAAAAGCTCAGAGGCTATCTCATCCCACCACTTCACTTTTCAGATGAGGAAACTAAGACTTATGGAGATTACATGATGTGCTCAAGGCAGGGGTGTCTTGAAGTCTACTGGATCAGCAGAATTCATTGATTTAAATTTTCAGTGTCAGCATTAAACCTAGAAAATGAGCACCTACTACAAATCAGACCTTGATTTATTGTTGTATTGTTTTCTAGACTTGGGAAAGTGGTAGAGAAAATGTTAATAAAGATTAAACTTATAGTGTGTTGTGAACATATGTGTGTATACATATACATTTCTTCCTTCCTTCCTTCCTTTCTTTTTTTTTCTTCCTTCCTTCCTTTTTTCTTTTTTTGTTTCTTTTTCTTCCTTCCTCCCTCTCTTCTTCCCTCCATCCCTCCTTCTCTCCTTCCCTTCTTTTCTCCCTCCCTCCCTTCTTCCCTTTCTTCCTTTCTTTTTCTTTCCTTCTTTCCTTCTTTCTTTCTTTCTTTCTTTCTTTCTTTCTCTTTCTTTCTTTCTTTCTTTCTTTCTTTCTTTCTTTCTTTCTTTCTTTCTTTCTTTCTTTCTTTCTTTCTTTCTTCCTTTCTTCCTTTCTCTTTCTTTCTTCCTTTCTCTTTCTTTCTTTCTTTTTCTTTCTTTTTTCAACATTTGCTATCAAACATACCATTGAGCCCAGATAAAAATGGCAGGATTTAAAGTTAGGTCTTTTGACACTGATTACTATGTTTATGTACATTACCTCACCTTGCTTCCATGAACCTCTGCTTCGAATATTGTCCCCATTCAGTTAAAAATCAAATATCATTGGATTCTTCTGCATTATTTAACATTATTTGAATAGTCTCTGGTGTGAAGTGATTAATACAGGATTTCTGCTGGTTCTTATTGTTTACTATATAAAAAGCATGTACTCACAAACACCCTTGTGACCTCAAAAAAGTGCCTTCTTGGTAAATACTCTCATGACACATGGGTTTTTACAAAAACCAGTAAGTTGGAATCCTGGAATCTAGGAGAGTATCATGACTCCTTAGCACATGTTTCTGCAGCCTAGTCTTCACTTAATAAATTGCTTAATTTGATCTGTTAACAATGAATGTAAAACAATCTTCCTCTACTCATCTTCAGTACTGTTGATTCAGAGAGAATCAAATTAAATCAAGTTCCTAAAGTGTTATGCAAACATAAAAGAGTCACATGATTATCTCTTCTTGTTCTTTTTCTTGTTCCTCTTCTTCTTCTTCTTCTTTTTCTTCTTCTGCTGCTGCTTCTCCTTCTGCTTCTGCTTTTTTTCTATTTTCCCTCCTTTTTTTAGGAATTTAGAAATTTACATTTATTTAGAAATATTTTATTTCAAAATATACATATATATAGAAGTATATACATATGTGTGTATATATTCATACACATGCTGGTGTTTTATTATATGTGTGTATATATATATACATATGTAAAAATATAGATTAGATGGCTACCTCAACTGCTGTCTAGCCACATTTCTCCCATCCTATACTTCTATTATTGATTTATTTAACCTGAGTTCAGGATTTTATATTTACTGTTATTAACACTAATCTTCCCAGATACAAACTTGTCTTATATTTCTATATAATCCTTTTAATTCTTCATTCATTTACCTCATAAATTAAAGTGTTCCTCTTAATTTCAAGTTTAATAAACATACTCAGTCATTGAGATTTTTTTTTCTTTTCCTTTAATCAAAAGAGAATAAAAAGATGATGCTGGTAAAACATTTCTATATGGAGCTCAAGTTTCCCAAAGAATCTTTACATATACATATACAGAAGTCTTTTGAATTAGATAGTGAAAGTATAATTATATTCTTTTTCATAGATGAAGACACTAATGTTCAGAGGGCTGAACCAACTTTCATAGTAACATAGAATTTATAATTATCGAAGTAGGATTCAAACTCAGTTCTCCCTTTTCTTGAAATACTAGTTCTTTGATCACTATATCACAATAAGTAGCCATCTTTTGATAGTTCCATGGATTTATATTCTTGAGAATAGTTTCTTTAACCTGTTTCAGAGTCAAGGAAACTGAGTTACTTTTTTTAAATGTCTTATTGAAATTGTTATTAAAAGGAATATTCAGTCTATATTGTTCTTTTAATCATTCAGTGTAATGAACTTATTGAAAAAGTAAATGTTATTTGGTTTGAAAGGACTTATTCTTGAATCTGTGTTGTCTTCTAGTACTCACAAAAGCATGAAGTGCTGAGGAGTTGTATTTTATATGTTTTTGTGTGTAGTATAGATATATGTATATATTTCACAATTTTTATAAATTGTCAGCAAGTCACTCGATGCTAATTCCCAAATAAAATTACATATATATATATATATATATGTATAAGTACATATATATATACATACATATATATACATATATGTATGTATATATATATGTATAAGTACATATATATATACATACATATATATATATATATACATATATATATATATATATAACACATCAAGGTACTTATTGATGGTTTTCAAAGACTGTGATTATAAAGCAAGAGGTCAGGAATGGGAAAAACTCTGGCAACTATAAAATATGAGTAATTTGCCAAAAAGCCACTTTAATCTTGAAAGGGATCCCCAAGGAAATAAAATATTTATTAATATATTATATAAGAAAATTAAATGATCTGTAAGATAGAATATAGGATTTGGAGTTAGGAAGAACTGAGTGTGAATCTTGCCTCTCACATGTACTAGTTGTCAACTTGAACAAGTCATTTAACCTCTCTGGGCCCTAATTTCTTTATTTGTAAAGTGAAAATTATATAAATTCCTATGTTGGAAAGTTTGCTGTGAGGATCAAATAAGTTAACTTATGTAAAGTGCATTGCAAATCATAAAATTCTATATAAATGGTACCTATAAATAAATGTTCCCCATTATTACCAAGTACCATATAGTCAAATGTTGAACTGCTGAATATTTCTGCTATATTAATATGTTTCAAATAAAACTGGGCTAGTGTCCACAGAAGAAATAACAATAATCAAAAACATCAATTAGTCTTATTTTTATGTATATCTCATGTCAACTCTAATTTATTTGACAAACAAAAAATAAGCATTAATTATATATAATATACTGAGATACAAAGAAAAATGAAATGAATTATACTTCAATTAAAATAATCATATACCTGCCATCATATGGCATCTTTTAAATTTTCATAAATGAATTAGGATTTGAAATAACTTCTTTTTCATAGAAAAGTCTTAATTTGATCAATTCTTTTACAAAATGACATATGTATTCAAATCCCAGGTTCTTAGTAATACTACCAAATGATTCTTTTTCATGGAAAAAAATGAGACAATCATTAGCAAATACATTTTAATATGAATCTCCAAATCTTGGTGGAAATGACTGCAGTATAATAATGAAAGTACATCATGTTCAAAAGAAAATATTCCTTAAACAGGGTAGCAAAGTGCGCATTTAGGGTCACTAAAAACCTAGTGGAAATCCTTGAGCTAGAGAGAAAGAATCTTGGTGTAGATAAATGAGAATAAAAATAGAGGGAAAGAGAAGCAATACTTTGATAGTAATATATATTTCCTAGACAGTTAAAGGAAATGGAGACCAGGACCTTGATGCAGATTGCAAAGCTGATATAAGGAAAGGAAATTGCAATGTGGTACTTCAATGATCAAGATATCTCTTTCTCTATTGAAAGCAAAATAGCTGATCAAATCTTGACTTACCTTACCGATAATTAATCTTTCAGAACATGCAAGAAGTAATGATGCCAAGTAATATCTTGGTGTTGAATCTGTCTAATAAAGTTTCAAAAGCAGCAATGATGGAAAATTCGGGAAGAAGCAACCATGCCATCTTAGAGTTGATAATAAATAGGGATGAGATCATCAAACAGAGTTTGCAAGAGAATTAGGAAAGGAGGTGTGATAAATAAAAATAACAAATCTGGACAAGTTTCTGGGTAATTAATAACTATTTATTTAATTGGGACAATTAATAATAAATGGTTAGTGGTTTCTCTAGGCAACCAAAAAAAATCAAGATCCCAAATTAATCCCTGAAATGGAATTCCTTTAACAACTGAAAATCAGCTCTTATTGGTACACATTTAATGGGGTGGGCTAGAAGTCTTTAACCTCTCCTCTTAAGAACATGGCTTGAACATGAGACTCAACCACCTGTAGCAATCTGTATAGAAGATATTGTCTCCATTTAAACTGCTATAATTTATTTTTTCCTTCATGAGCTGGGTTTCCTTAAAGTCTAATTGGACATTGAGGAAGGGGAAAGGGGGGGAGTGGAATAAGGGCAAATGCTCATTTCCCTGGGGCAAGACATAGTCCAGACTAGATTCTGTTTATGCACTAAATAGATATAAGATCTCCTAGTTGGGTGGGTTACCCAACTAGGATTGAAAAGTATATCTCTTGAAGATTAGAACAATATAATCAACTAACCATGTCTTTCAGAGATTGACTTTTTACTGGGGCTGGGCCTGAATTAATGGAATAAAAGAGAAAAGCCTGGATTTCAAATTAATAATTGGTTATCAATATAATAATAAAATAATAATTTCTCTCAGAAGTTTCAGTGGCTTCAGATACTGGAAAAACAAAAGCTAGATGGTATTACTGAGATTCTGAAAGGAAATTGGCCAAAGGGGAGTGAAAGTTTCTCAGAAACAAAATGTTAATGGCTAATGTTGGAAATTGTTAGTATTAGGAAGAAGGGGGGTATCTAAAAGTGCTCATATGGTAACAGGAATTGATCATTAATAAACTGAGATCTTAAAAGACTTGGGGAAAAAAAGTCAGGGAATGGAGGATATATGTAAAATGGTGGTATGAATATGAAAAAATGGTGTCAGAAATGGAAAGAACTGATCTCAATCAGCATACTTTTATTAAGCATTTACTAGGTTCCAGCTGATAAAGGACCAGATTCCTAAGAGAGTGATTGAGAATATGAAAAATTCAAAAGACATAATCATAGTCACAAGAAATCCTTTATTTTATCAAAGGACAAAAAGGGAAGATCAAGATGATTTAGAGTGCACTGTAAATAAAGAGGACCATTTAAAAGTCAAAGGAGAAGAGGAAGAGGAAAAGTCTAGAGGGCAGGGTCTAGAGAATTAGGAAGTAGCTAGAGAAGGTTCTAGTTGAGAATAAACTTTCATGCCATTATGTCTACAATTGCATGATGGAAGTACAGAAAGTGGAATATGCTGATACAAGATAATGAAGGTTCTTTAGTCACAAAGGTTAATTGTGGGGAAAGAGTATCTCTAGTGTACCTACTAGAGCATCATCCTTATTGAATTGGTGGGTTTGCGCAAACCTTGGCCATGCTGAGAAGATAAAATATTCCCAGGAATGTGGCCTTCATTTGTGTGGGATAAAGTTGACAATGGGAACAAGGTAGGCTCAGTTATAATTTACATCATTCCTGCCAATGGCTGCACCACAGAAACTAAGGATATCAAATAAAAATAAAAACTGCTCTTGCCTTCAAAGAACTCATATATATATATATATATATATATATATATATATACACATATATATATATATTTAACAATAGCTTTTTATTTTCAAAATACATGCAAAGCTAGTTTTCAATGTCCACCCTTGCAAAACCTTGTGCTCCAAATTTTTCTTCCTTCCTTCCCCCCACTTTCCTCCCCTGGACAGCAAAAATTCAATATAGGTTAAACATATACAATTCTTCTAAATATGTTTGTACATTTATCATGCTGCACAAGAAAAATCAGATCATAAAAAGGAAAAAAAGAAAAAGAAAAAAAAACAAGCAAACAACAACAACAAAAAGGTGTTGTGATCCACATTCAGGACTTTCTGGATGCAGATAGCTCACAGATCTATTGGAACTGGCCTGAATCACCTCACTGGTGAAAAGAGCTGAATTGATCATTGTATAATCTTGTTGCTGTGACCAATGTTCTCATGGTTCTACTCACTTCACTTAGCATTAGTTCATGTAAACCTCTTCCCTTTTCAGAAATCAACGTGTTGATTGAAAGGACTCATATTTAGGTGACTTCCTTCTGGGGGTGGAGCCATGGTGGCGGAGATCAGAGGAGTCTCTGTAACCTCCTCTAACCTCCCCTCAAACCAACAACATATGAAGCCTCTAGACTGATTCTGAAGCAAAAAAATCCACAATATCTGGAGAACAACACGATTCTAGAAGAAGATACTCTGGAAGAACCTCAAAACAGGTCTGTTTTAATTGGGCAGGGGGTGGTCTACTGAACCCAAACTGAAGCACAGGGAGACCGGGGCAGGGAGCTGGAGCAGGGAGCTGGAACAGGAGTCGGAACAGGAGTGGGAGTGTTGTGCTTTTCACACACCTGGGAGTCTTCTGCGAGCCTCTTGGAACAATTTGTCCTGATTGTGGGCAGGTGGTTTGGAGGGTCTGCCTTTTGAGGGTAATAGATTGTGAACCACTGAACCCCTGATGAGCATCGTAACTAGCTGCCATTACACAGCACCTTAAAGCAATCAATCAAACAACAGGACTGATAAGCACCAGAACTAATTCAATCAGCAGAACCACCCCAGGGTGAACTAAAGCAGAACTGCCCAGCCCCTGACATAATTCAATCAGCAGAACTGCCCAGTTCCTGAAATAACTCAATCAGCAGAACTGCCCCAGGGCAAATTAAAGCAGCTGTCCCACCTTTGCCCTAAACAGACCTCACACCTTTAAAAAAAAAATGAATAAAAAACCAAAAAGAGCTCTCACCATAGACAACTTTTATGGAGAGAGGGAAGAACAGACCTCAAATCCTGAGGCCCCTAAAGGTAAAGCAACTCCAGAAAAAGCCCCAAAGAGAGACATAAATTGGTCTCCATGTCACAAGGCTTTCTTTGAAGATTGCATAAAACATCTTAAAAGAGAGTTAGAAGAAACATGGGGAAACGAAATGAGATCACTGCAAAATAAAATAGAAAAAATGGAAAAAGAATGCAATGAACAAAAAGATGTAATTGGTCAATTGCAAAAGGAACTAAAAACAGTAACTGAAGAAAATAAGACATTAAAAATTAGAATCGAACAATTGGAAATGAATGACTCATCAAGACTTCAAGAATAAGTCGAACAAAAACAAAAAAATGAAAAGATAGAGAAAAACATGAAATATCTCCTAGGAAAAACAACTGACCTGGAAAATAGATCTAGGAGAGACAATCTAAGGATTATAGGGCTTCCTGAAAGCCATGATGAAAAAAAGAACCTGGACACTATCTTCCAGGAAATCATAAAAGAAAACTGCCCTGATATTTTACACCCAGAAGGCAAAATACTCCTTGAAACAATCCACCGATCACCTCCTGAAAGAAACCCAAAAATTAAGTCCCCCAGAAATATCGTGGCTAAATTCCAGAACTATCATACCAAGGAAAAGATATTACAAGAAGCCAGAAAGAAACAATTTAAATATCGGGGAGCTACAATTAGGATCACACAGGACCTAGCAGCTTCTACTTTGAAGGATCGAAGGGCCTGGAATCAGATATTCCAAAGGGCAAAGGAACTTGGATTTCAGCCAAGAATAAGTTACCCAGCTAGAATGAGCATTATCTTCCAGGGAAGAAGATGGTCATTCAATGATATAGGAGAATTTCACCTATGTCTACTGAAAAGACCAGAACTGAACAAAAAATTTGATCTACAAACACAGAACACAAGAGAAACATAAAAAGGTAACAAGAAAAAATAACTCGAGAACTATATTTATGTTATAGATACTTATAGAATGAGGGTTGATTTTATGAATCTATTATTACATTATGATTATGATATGATTACTGTGATTTTATGATTATTATCATATGATTACTGTGATTTTATGATTATTATTATATGTTTATTGTGATTTTATGATTATTATGATATGATAAACTGAAAAAGAAATTAGAGGTAGAAAAGGGATAACACTGGAAGAAGAGGAAAAGGAGGTAAAATAAGGGAAATTACATCACATGTAGAGGCAAAGAAAACCTATAATGATTGAGGGGAGAAAAGGGAGGGGAATGAGAATTGGGTTAATCTCCATCTCATCAGATTTGGCTCAGAGGGAATAATAGACGCACTTATAAGGAAACTGGAGGGAAAGGGGGGAAAAAAGGGGTGGGTGGGGCTCTAAAGGGGAAGGATTGTTTGAGGGAAGTGGTTTTCAAAAGCAAAAGTAGTAGGGAGAAGGGAAAGGGGATAAGAAAGAGAAAAGTATAAGCTAGAGTAAATAAGATGGCAGGAAATAAAGAATTAGTTATCCTAACTGTGAATGTGAATGGGATGAACTTTTCCATAAAGCAGAAGCAGATAGCAGATTGGATTAAAAACCAGAATCCAACAATATGTTGTATACAAGAAACATCTAAAACATAGAGATACATACAGGGTGAAGGTAAAAGGCTGGAGCAGAATCTATTATGCTTCAGGTGAACAAAAAAAAGCAGGGGTAGCAATCCTGATCTCAGACCAAGTAAAAGCAAAGATAGACTTCATTAAAAGAGACAAAGAAGGAAATTATATCTTCCTAAAGGGTACCATAGATGATGAAGCAATATCAATACTAAACATATATGCACCAAGTGGTATAGCATGGAAATTCCTAGAGGAAAGGTTCAGAGAGATGCAAGAAGAAATAGACAGCAAAACTATAATAGTGGGGGATCTCAACCTCCCTCTCTCAGAACTTGATAAATCAAACCACAAAATAAATAAGAAAGAAGTTAAGGAGGTAAACAAAATGTTAGAAAAGTTAGGTATGATAGATCTTTGGAGGAAATTAAATGGAGACAGAAAGGAGTTTACTTTTTTCTCAGCAGTCCATGGAACTTATACAAAAATTGACCATGTGTTAGGACACAAAAACCTCAAAATCAAATGCAGGAAGGCAGAAATAATAAATGCATTTTTTTCAGATCATGACGATATAAAAATCACATGCAATATAAGGCCAGGAGAAAATAGACCAAAAAGCAATTGGAAACTAAATAATTTTATCCTAAAGAATGAATGGGTGAAACAGCAAATTACAGACACAATTACTAATTTCATTCAAGAGAATGACAATAATGAGACAACATACCAAAATTTGTGGGATACAGCCAAAGCAGTAATAAGGGGAAATTTTATATCTCTAATTGCTTATTTGCATAAAATAGAAAAAGAGAAAATCAATGAATTGGGCTTGCAACTAAAAAAGCTAGAGAAAGAACAAATTAAAAACCCCCAATCAAATACCAAACTTGAAATCCTAAAAATAAAAGGAGAGATTAGTAAAATTGAAAGTAAAAAAAAAAACTATTGAATTAATAAATAAAACTAAAAGTTGGTTTTATGAAAAAACCAACAAAATAGATAAACCTCTAGTTAATTTAATTAGAAAAAGGAAAGAGGAAAATCAAATTGTTAGTCTCAAAAATGAAAAGGGAGAACTTTCCACCAATGAAGAGGAAATTAGAGCAATAATCAGGAGTTACTTTGCCCAACTGTATGCCAATAAATTTGATAACCTAAGTGAAATGGAGGAATATCTACAAAAATATAGATTGCCCAGATTAACGGAAGAGGAAATAAATTACTTAAATAGTCCCATTTCAGAAAAAGAAATAGAACAAGTCATTAATCAACTCCCTAAGAAAAAATCCCCAGGACCAGATGGATTTACATGTGAATTCTACCAAACGTTTAAAAAACAGTTAACTCCAATATTATATAAACTATTCGAAAAAATAGGGAATGAAGGACTCCTACCAAACTCCTTTTATGATACAGACATGGTACTGATACCTAAACCAGGTAAAACAAAAACAGAGAAAGAAAATTATATACCAATCTCCTTAATGAATATTGATGCAAAAATCTTAAATAAAATATTAGCAAAGAGATTACAGAAAATCATTCCTAGAATAATACACCATGACCAAGTAGGATTTATACCAGGAATGCAGGGATGGTTCAATATTAGGAAAACTATTAACATAATTGACTATATTAATAACCAAACTACCAAAAACCATATGATAATCTCAATAGATGCAGAAAAAGTATTTGATAAAATCCAACATCCATTCCTATTAAAAACATTAGAGAGTATAGGAATTAATGGACTTTTCCTTAAAATAGTCGGTAGCATCTATTTAAAACCATCAGCTAGCATCATATGTAATGGTGATAAACTGGAACCATTCCCAATAAGATCAGGGGTGAAACAAGGTTGCCCACTATCACCATTACTGTTCAATATTGTATTAGAAATGCTAGCCTTGGCAATAAGACAAGAAAAAGAGATTAAAGGAATTAGAGTAGGTCATGAGGAAACCAAATTATCACTCTTTGCAGATGATATGATGGTCTACTTAGAGAACCCTAGAGAATCAACTAAAAAACTATTAGAATTAATCTACAACTTTAGCAAAGTTGCAGGATACAAAATAAATCCACATAAATCATCAGCATTTTTATACATCACCAACAAAATGCAACAGCAAGAGATAGAAAGAGAAATTCCATTCAAAATAACTATCGATAGTATAAAATATTTGGGAATATATCTGCCAAGGGAAAGTCACGATCTATATGAGCAAAACTACAAAACACTCTCCACACAAATTAAGTCAGATCTAAACAATTGGAAAAACATCAAGTGCTCTTGGATAGGTTGAGCGAATATAATAAAGATGGCAATACTACCTAAACTAATCTTTCTATTTAGTGCTATACCAATCAAACTCCCAAGAGATTATTTAACTGACCTAGAAAAAATAACAACAAAATTAATCTGGAAAAACAGAAGGTCAAGAATTTCAAGGGAATTAATGAAAAAAAATGCAAATGTGGGTGGCCTAGCTGTACCAGATCTAAAACTATATTATAAAGCAGTGGTCACCAAAACCATTTGGTACTGGATAAGAAAGAGTAGTGGATCAGTGGAATAAGTTAGGTTCACAGGACAAAATACTCAATGACAATTGTAATCTAGTGTTTGATAAACCCAAAGACCCCAGTTTTTGGAATAAAACTCACTATTTGACAAAAACTGCTGGGATAATTGGAAACTAGTCTGGAAGAAATTAGGCATTGACCCACACCTAACACCATATACCAAGATAAGGTCAAAATGGATTCATGATCTAGGCATAAAGAATGATATTATAAACAAATTAGAACAATGTAGGATGGTTTACCTCTCAGACCTGTGGAGGGGGAAGGAATTTGTGACCAAAGAAGAACTAGAGGTCAGCATTAATCACAAAATAGATAAGTTTGACTATATCAAGTTAAAAAGTTTTTGTACAAACAAAATGAATGCAGACAAGATTAGAAGGGTAGCAGTAAACTGGGAAAATATTTTTACATCCAAAGGTTCTGATAAAGGCCTCATTTCTAAAATATATAGAGAATTGACTCAAATATATAAGAATTCAAGCCATTCTCCAATTGACAAATGGTCAAAAGATATGAACAGACAATTTTCAGACGAAGAAATTGAAACTATTTCCGGTCACATGAAAAGGTGCTCCAAGTCACTATTGATCAGAGAAATGCAAATTAAGACAACTCTGAGATACCACTACACACCTGTCAGCTTGGCTAAAATGACAGGAAATGATAATGATAACTGTTGGAGGGGATGTGGGAAAACTGGGACACTGATATATTGTTGGTGGAACTGTGAACGGATCCAACCATTCTGGAGAGCAATTTGGAGCTATGCTCAAAAAGTTATCAAACAGTGCATACCCTTTGACCCAGCAGTGTTTCTACTGGGCCTATATCCCAAAGAGATTTTAAAGGAAGGAAAGGGACCCACATGTGCAAAAATGTTTGTGGCAGCCCTTTTTGTAGTGGCAAGAAACTGGAAATTGAAAAGATGCCCATCAATTGGAGAATGGCTGAATAAATTATGGTATATGAATGTTATGGAATATTATTGTTCTGTAAGAAATGACCAACAGGAGGATTTCAGAGAGGACTGGAGAGACTTGCATGAACTGATGCTGAGTGAAATCAGCAGAGCCAGGAGAACATTATACACAGCAACAAGACTATACCATGATCAATTTTGATGGACAAGGTTCTCTTCAACAATGATGTGATTCAAACCAGTTGTGCTGCGATGAAGATAGTCATATACATCCAGAGAGAGGCCTGTGGGAACTGAGAGTGAACCACAACACAGCATTTTAACGCTTTCTGTGAATATTTCCATGCATTTTGTTTTCCTTCTTAGGTTGTTTTTTTTCTTCTTCTCTTTCTAGATCTGATGTTTCTTGTGCAGTAAGATAACTGTATAGATATGTATACATGTACTGTATTTGTCATATAATTTATCCTATCTAGCATGTATTACATTACCTGTCATCTAGGGGTGGGGGGTGGGGAGAAAGAAAGGAAAAGCTTGGGGAAAAAAACGTTTTTTTTTGCAAAGGTCAATGTTGAAAGGTCACTCATGTTTTGTAAATAAAAAGCTTTATAAAAAAAAGGACTCATATTTAGTGGGGAAGACTACATATAAATAGGTAGATGCATATAATACAAAAACAGAATAGAGAGAAAGTTATTTCTGACAGAGGCACTGGCAGCTAGGGAAAACAGAAAAGTCCTCCTGGAATGGGAACAATTTTAGCTGGGTCTTGAAGGAAGCCAGGAAACCTAAGGAAGGAGTGTATTTCAGGCATGGGGGAGAGTCAGTACAAAAGCAGAAAATGAAAGATGCATTGTGTTTGAGGAACAAAAAGTAGACTGCTGTAGTGAATGCCTATTTTATTGAAATAGTTGAGCATTTTGTGATTTAAGAATGTTATGTAATATTATCATGATATAAAGAAATAACAAGAACTCAGAGAAAATTGGGAAAATTTTTTATCTCTATTGCAGAATAAAGCAAGGAGCAACAATTAACTCAATCATAATAAAGAAGGAAAAAATTTTAAAACTGAGTTGGCCGATGCTGACTTCAAAAGACTGATGAAAGCATTTTTGTTTCCTTTTGTAAGAAATTTTGTAATTTTGTAAGAAATTCCATAGAATACAGGTGGAGAATGGTGGATATTGCAAGGCATGACAAATATGTTCATGAATCATAGCTCATGGGTCTAAATTGTGAAGAGACCTGGGTCATCTAGACCAAACACCTCACTTACAAATCAGGAAGTGGAAACCCAGGAAAATTAAATGATCTGTCCAGCTTACAAAGATAGTAAGAACCAGGGATAATATTTGAACTCAGTCTCTATATTCAACATTATTCCCTGCTGCCTTCTTTGATTAATTGCATTTTATGTTTGGTGACTTTTTTTTTCCTAACCCATGTCTAGAACTTTGTAGTTGTTGCTAATTTTAAAAAAATTAATCTGAGATTCTAGCCTATTGAGATACTTTTAAAATATATACTATTTTGTTATTCTTTCTATTAATTAGAAATTCCATGAAATGTTATCAATAGAGGAAGTATACTTTCCAAAGCAAATATTCATTATTCCTTGCCCTTTTTAAACCATATTTTGAGTGAAAAGTTAGAGAATTGCTAAATAAATAAATGTAATATAAAAAGTAAAAATGTAAGTTTGCTAGTCCTTCTGGGATATTATAATTTGTGTAACCTCACTTATGAGACTCAATGGGGTTTCTATTTGATGCTGGAAATCTTCTAACACTAGGTAGACCTAACCACAATGCCGCTACCATTCACAATCCTGAAACCAATGAAATAAGCCAGAAAATAGTGCCTCTGCAGGATGAAAGCTAAGATTTCTTTGCTAATGAGAAGAAGGGAATAGAAGAAGAGGGCAAAACAACAGAATGCATTTCCACTTTAAATGTCCCCAAATCGCCAGCCCTCATTTCCCAGTAGGCTCTTCTGCTCTTTCATTCAATCGATCACTGTTCAGATTATGCTACTCCTTCGTCCTCTTTCCATTATTATTTCCTTTTCCCTCTCTCTCCCCCCTCCATAGGGCCTCTTTCCCCTTCCCTCTATTTCTCAACTGAAATCTTGAGAGGTCTAGGTATGCACTGACCACAGTAGGGGGAAAGGTGCCCAATGCAAAGAGCACTAATCTTTCCATCACTCCAGTCCTTTCCTGAGTTCCCTGTTCTCAATGAAAGGTTTCCTCCTTTATTCCATTTTTAAATATAACTTTTTATTTTCCCTATTTAATTTAATTTTCATAAACTAAAAAACATTTATTTTGTCTCCTTCCTATCTTTACCTTCCCCATTAAGAGAGATACAGACTAGCAGACCCTTAGAGACAGAGATGGAAATAAAAACAGACACAGAAACATTTTTCAACAAATATTACATAGTCAAGCAAAACAAATTCCCAAGTTGACCGTGTTAAAAAATGTAGATTTAATTACGCTTATTTAGTTTATTTCTTCTACATCAGTTAGGGGAGTAGAATTCCTTATCAGTTCCTATAGTGCTTTTTATCTCCAAGTTGAAACACCACTCTTTCTGTGGCTTCTGGTTAGAAATCCATCTGTTGTCACAGGTACTAACTGATCTGGCATTCTTAATCCCTATGACAATGTTCACTGTTTGGTAAACTAGAAGGCAAAAGGTTATGGGAGTTTTGTGGCTCAATTCTGTGTTCCTCAAAACTTAGGATATTAAAAAAAAATGGAGCCAGACCCAGTGAGGTGAATTAACATAGTGGGAAGACTAAAAATCATGTTATATTAGAATCAATTAAAGGAATAGATCATAGTTAATCTGGTGACAGAAAGGTAGGGGAAACATGATACAAATATTTGAAATATTGCCAAATAGATCAGGATTCATTCTATTAGACTCCAAAGGGGAAACCAGTGAAAGGGATAAACTGAATGAAGACCTCTCATAAGAATATGGTCTTGACTTATACCCTAATTATAATTTATTGTTTGTACTATAGCCAAAAGCTTCAGGTATTCCCTTACATTTCCCTCCTATTCCTCCTTCCCTTTTCAACACAATTATGATTAAGTTCCTATATTAGTAAACAGTGTCATTGACTAGTATTCTTTGTCTCTGGATAGATGTTAGTCTCTGAGTAGATTTACAATTAGGATGTAAGCTTGGAGTCCTCCAAGCAATGGGAGGCCTTTTGGTCAGAAGGGGATAGGGACTTCCCAATGGGGTTTATATAATCCTGTGTTTGCAGCTTGTGCTTTGCATTGCTATACCAATAGTGCTATTGTTGGGAGCTGCTCCTTCTTGTGAGATCATAATAAATGCTTTTACTGAGAGAGTATCTGATTTTAATTTGGGTCTGGGTCTCTGTTCCACACACTATCAATTGGTGGAAAATTTAGATGATACAAAAAAAGAACTTCCAAAAAATTACAGTCCCGCTTATTTCTGAGCTTAACTGCGTCTCTGAGATTCTATGATTCCATGAACTCTAGATTTATGATTCCTTTAAATGCTCTTCTCTCTTGCAGACATTGGCACTAGTTTTAATATCTACAACTTGGGAAGAATTGAGGAATAAAGTTCTAAATCTGGGAAATGACCTTCTGCAGCTAGAAGTGTTCTCATTCTTACTTTGAAAGAAGAGAAAATTCAGGACAGGTTTTTATGGCTCTAATTCTTTCAAGGAAATTACATAGAAAAGCATAAGCACCAACACAAAAGTAATTAGTACATTCTCTCAGTGTACCAGAGAGGATCATAGAGGTAATCTTACATGAGAGAAATTGTTTTTGAAAAGTGTTAAAAAATCATTTGCTTTCCAAAACAATCCCAATAAACTTTGGACAGAAAATGCCATCTGTACCCAGAAAAAGAACTTTGGAGTTTGAATGTAAATCAACACACCCTATGTTCTATATTCACTTTTTTTTTGTTTGTTTGTTTTTCTCTCCCATGGTTTTTCCCTTTCATTCTTATTTTTCTCTCTCAAAATGCTTCATAAAGAAATTTGTATTAAGGGGGGCAGAGTCAAAATAGTGGAGAGTAGACAGGTGTCCTCCTGGCATCCCTCAGATTGACACCAGATCAAGCCTCTGAACTGGTTGTAGAGTGACAGAACCCACAAATATTTGGAGTATAACAAATTCCAGCAGAAGATATTCTTGAAAAACTTCATAAAAGGTCCATTCCATTTGGACAGGGAGTGGGGAGGTATGTGTATCGGGGGAGGAGGAGTGGCAGCCAAATGCAGGAACCCAGGGCAATGTGACATCTGCAAGCCAGGGAATCTACAGGGATGCTCTAAGCCAAATACAGCAACATTGGTTACTCTGTCCTGGATCAATAGATTAGCTGTGAGATATCCAATGCAAATACAGAAGGCAAATAGTGAGCCTCTGAACCCCAGAAAACACAAGACCTGGCCATGCCCATTCAGCATCAGCTCAAGACAGCCTAAACCCATTGTGCCTGTAGAGGAAGCTTGGGACAATCTCCCCTTTAACCTAAAAGCAAATCTCAATCTTTTTTTAAAAAATGAGCAAAAAAGCAAAAAGAACTGTGACCAACCATAAACAGCTTTTATGAAGGAAGAGAAAAACAGACCTCAAATCCTGAGGATCCTAAAGCAAATCATTTCCAGATGAAACCCCAAAGGGTCATATGAGTTGGTCCCCATTTCACAAGTCTCTCTTGGAAGAATTCAAAAAGGATCTTAAAAGACAGAAGAAAAATGGGGAAAGAAAATGAGAACTCTGAAAAAGATTTTGGAAAAGGAAACACAGAAATTATCTGAAGAAAACTCCTTTAAAATAGATTTATTGAAATGGAAAAAATCATATAACTCCTTACAAAATAGATGTGATGAAATGGGAAAAAAACAAAAAAAAATAAGACCTTACAAAATAGATTTGAAAAAGAAACCAATTTATTGAAAAACAGAATTTGTGAAATAGGAAAAAAAAAATCCACTTCATTTAAAAGTTTAATTGGCTAAATTCAAAAAAGAGATAAAAAAGCTAAATGAAGAAAATAATTCACTAAAAATTAGAATTGAACAAAAGGAAGTGAATGAATCAATGAGACTATAAGAATCAGTTAAACAAAACCCAAAAAATGAAAAAAAAATTAGAAGAAAAATGTAAAATACCTCATTGGAAAAACAACTGACATGGAAAAGAGATCTAGGAGAGACAATCTAAGTATTATTGGACTTCCTGAAAACCATGATGAAAAAAAAGAGATTAGATAATATCTTTCAGGAAATCTTTAAGGAAAACTGCCCAAATGTCCTAGAACCAGAGAGTAAAATAGCTTTTGAAAGAATTCACCTATCACCTCCTGAAAGAGACCCCAAAATGAAAACTCTAAGGAACATTGTAACTAAATTTCAGAATTATCATATGAATATGATATGATATGAATGTGAATATGAATGAATCATATGAAAATATTGCAAGTAGCCAGAAGAAAACAATTCAAATATTAGGGAGCCACAATCATGATTACCCAGAACCTAGCAGCTTCCACTTTAAAGGACTGAAAGGGCTAGAATCTGATATTTGGAAAGGCAAAAGAATGTGAATTGCAGCCAAGAATCAACTACTCAGCAAAATTAAGCATTTTCTTTCAGGGAAAAAGATGGACATTTAATGAAACAGGTGAATTTCATTCATTTCTGATGAAAAGACCAGAGCTGAACAGAAAATCTGATCTTCAAATACAGCATTCAAAAGAAGCATAAAGAGGTAAAAAGGGAACTTTCTTTTAAAAGTTAAAAAGCTTATATTACTATATGGGAAAATATATTTAACTTGAGATCTGTATCTCTGTTATGAGTATTCTGAGAAGGTGCAAGTATAATTTGATTTTATTGTGATGATATAAAAAAGAAATTAGAGGAGGAAAGGGGATTCTACTGCAAAAAGAGAAAAAAATGGGTAAAAATGGATAAATTATGTCTCATGGAGAGGCAAAAAAGATCTATTAAAATGGAGGGAAAGAAAGGAGAGGGATGGGCATTGTATGAATCTTACTCTCGTCAGATTTGGCTCAAAGGGAGAATATCAGACATATTTAGATTAACAGAGAAACATCTTACAATATAGGAAAGTAGGAGGGGGAAGGGGAAAGGAAAGGAGGAGACTAATAGAAAGAAGAACAGAATTAGAGGGGAGAAAGGCATAAGAAAGAGGGAAGGGCTGTAAAAGAGGAGGGCTATTTGAGGGAGGTGATAATCAGAAGCAAAATACTGTGAAGGAAAGAAAAGGGGAAAGAAAAAAAGAAAAGCATAACGGGGGAAACAAGATGGCAGGAAATACAGAATTATTAATTTTGACTGTGAATGTGAATGGGATGAACTCTTCCATAAAATGGAAGCACATAGCAGACTGGATTAAAAGTCAGAATCCTACAATATGTTGTTTACAAGAAACTTATTTAAACCAGAGTGATAAAGTCAGAGTAAGAGTAAAAGACTGGAGCAAAATTTATTATGCTTCAGCTGAAGTTAAAAAAAAAAAAAAAAAAAAGCAGGGATAGCAATCCTGATCTCAGATCATGCAAAAGCTAAAATAGATCTAATGAAAAGAGATAAAGAAGAAAACTATCTCTTGCTAAAAGTACCAAAGATCACAAAGTAGTATTAATAGTAAATATAGGGGCAGCTAGGTGGTGCAGTAGTTAGAGCACCAGCCCTGAAGTCAGGAGGACCTGAGTTCAAATCTGGTCTCAGATACTTCCTAGCTGTGTGACCCTGGGCAAGTCACTTAACCCCAATTGCCTCAACAAAAAGCAAAAAAAAAAAAAATTAAAAAAAATAGTAAATATAAATACTAATACTAAACATATATGCACAAAGTGGTATAGCATCCAGATTCCTAGAGGAGAAGTTAAGAAAGCTGCAAGAAGAATTAGACAACAAAACTATACTAGTGGGGGATCTCAACCTTGCTCTCTCAGAACTAGATAAATCAAACCACAAAATAAATAAGAAAAAAATTAAGGAGGTAAACAAAATTCTAGAAAAGTTAGGTATTATGCATCTTTGGAGAAAATTGAATGGAGACAAAAAGGAATATACTTTTTTTTTCTCTGCAGTACATGGAACCTATACAAAGTTGACTATGTATTAGAATATAAAAATCTCAAAATCAAATATGAAAGACAGAAATTGTGAATGCATTTTTTCAGATCATGAAGTAATAAAAATTACATGCAATAAGAGGCCAGAGTAAAATAGACCAAAAATTAATTGGAAACCTAAATAATCTAATCCTAAAAAATAAGTGGGTGAAACAAAAAATAGCCACAATAGATAATTTCACGCAAGAAAATGAAAATAATGAGACAACAGACCAAAATTTATGGGATGCAGCCAAAGCAGTTCTTAGGGAAGTTTTATATCTCTTGATGTTTACTTACATAAAATAGAGAAAGAGAAGATCAATGAATTGGGCATACAACTAAAAAAGTTTAAAAAAGAACAAATCAAAAACCCCAATTAAATACCAATTTTGAAATTCTGAAGATAAAAAGTGAGACTAATAAAATTGAAAGTAAGAAAACTATTAAATTAACAAACAAAAGTAAAAGTGGGTTTTATGAAAAACCAACAAAAGAGATAAACCTTTAGTTAATTTGATTAGGAAAAAGGAAAGAAGAAAATCAAATTATTAATACTCAAATGAAAGTTTTCCACCAATGAAGAGGAAATTAGAGTAATAATTAGGAGTTATTTTGCCCAACTATATATCAATACATCTGATAATCTAAGTGAAATGGAGGAATACTTACAAAAATATAGATTGTCCAGATTAACAGAAGAGGAAATAAATTATTTAAATAGTCCCATTTAAGAAAGAGAAATTGAACAAGCTATTAATCAAAAATCTCCAGGGTCAGATGAATTTACATATGAACATTTAAAGAACAATTAATTCCCATATCATGTAAACTATTTGGGAAATAGGGGGAAAAGGAGCCCTACAAATTCCTTTTATGACATAGATATGATGCTAATACCTAAACCATGTAGGATCAAAACATAGAAAGAAAATTATAGACCAATTTCCCTAATGAATATTGATACAAAAATCTTTTCTTTTTTTTATATGTATATATATTTATACAGTTATCTTGCTGTACCAGGAAGAAAAAAACAACCTGAGAAGGAAAAGATAATGTAAGCAAACATCAATAGAGAGTGTGAAAATGCTATGTTGTGGTCCAGACTCAGATCCCACAGGCCTCTCCCTGGGTGTATATGGCTTTCTTCATCACTAAACAACTGGAACTGGTTTGAAACATCTCATTATTGAAAAGAACCATGTCCTTCAGAATTGATCATCATATAGTCTTATCATTGCTGTGTACAATGATCTCCTGGTTCTGCTGATTTCACTCAGCATCAGTTCATGCAAGTCTCTTCAGGCCTCTCTGAAATCATCCTGCTGGTCGATTCTTACAGAACAATAATATTCCATTACATTCAAATACCATAACTTATTCAGCTATTCTTCAATTAATGGGCATCCATTCATTTTCCAGTTTCTAGCCACTACAAAATGGGCTGCTACAGACATTTTTGCACATGTGGGTCCCTATCCCTCCTTTAAGATCTCTTTGGGATATAAGCCCAATAGAAACACTGCTGGGTCAAAGGGTATACACAGTTTGATAACTTTTTTGAGCATAGTTTCAGATTGCTCTCTAGAATGGTTGGATCCATTCACAGTTCCACCAACAATGTATCAGTGTCCCAGTTTTCCCACATCCCCTCCAACATTTGTCAGTATCTTTTCCTGTTATTTTATCCAATCTGACAGGTGTGTAGTGGTGATACAAAAATCTTAAGTAAAATATTAGCAAAGCGATTACAGTAAATTATCTCCAGGATAACACACCATGACCAAGCAGGCTTTATGCCAGGAATGCAGGGCTGGTTCAATATTAGGAAAATTATTAGCATAATTGACTATATCAATAACCAAACTAATAAAAATCACATGATTATCTCAATAGATGCAGAAAAAGCATTTGACAAAATCCAATACCCATTCCTATTAAAAACACTAGAGGGTATAGGAATAAATGGAATTTTCATTAAAATGATCAGTAGCATCTATTTAAAACCATCAGAAAGCATCATACGTCATTAAAGTAAACTAGAATCATTCCCAATAAAATCAGGACTAAAACAATGTTGTTTACTATCACCATTACTACTCAATATTTTATAGAAATATCAGCTTTGCGGACATGGCTCTCTTCAACAATGATGTTTCAAACCAGTTCCAATTGTTCAGTAAAGAAAGCCATATACACCCAGAGAGAGGAATATGAAATGTGGACCACAACATAACATTTTCATGCTCTCTATTGATGTTTGCTTGCATTGTGTTTCCTTTTTTTTTTCTTGTAGATACGATTTTTCTTACACAACAAGTTAAGTGTGGAAATATGTATACATATATTCAATTTGTCAAGTATTTTAACATAATTAACATGTAGTGGATTTCCTGCCATCTAGGGGAGGGGGGGGGACTGGGGGGGGGAAATTTGTAACAGAAAGCTTTGTAAGGGTCAATGTTGAAGAATTACCCATACATATGTTTTGCAAATAAAAAGCTTTAATAAAGAAAAAAAAGAAATATCAGCTTTGGTAATAAGGGAAGAAAATGAGACTAAAGAAATTAGAGTAGGTAATGAGGAAACCAAATTATCACTCTTTCCAGATGATATGATGGGATACTCAGAAAATCCTAGAGAATCAACTGAAAAAAAAAAACTACTAGAAACAATTTACAACTTTAGCAAAGTTGCAGGATACAAAAGAAATCCACACTAAATCATCAGCATTTTTATATATTACCAACAAAGTCTAGCAGCAAGAGATACAAAGAGAAATTTCATTTAAAATAACTGTTGATAATATAAAATATCTACTAGCCAAGGTCTAAAGTCAGGAACTATATAAACACAATTACAAAACACTTTCCATACAAATAAAGTCAGATCTAATCAGTTGGAAAAATATCAAGTGCTCATGGGTAGGTCAAACAAATATAATAAAGATGACAATACTATGTAAATTAATCTACTTATTTAATGCCATGCCAATTAAATTCCTAAGAAATTATTTTTCAGAGCTAGAATAAATAATAATAAAGTTGATCTGGAAAAACAAAAGGTTAAGAATTTCAAGGGAATTAGTGAAAAAAGTAGAAATGAAAGTGGCCTAGATGTACCAGATTTAAAATTACATTATAAAGCAGTAGTCATCAAAACCAGTACTGGCTAAGAAATAGAGTAGTTGATCAGTGGAATAGGTTAGGTTCACAGGAAAAAATCATCAATGACTAAAACAATCTAATGTTTGACAAACCCAAAGACCCCACCTTTTGGGATATGAACTCACTATTTAACAAAAACTGCTGGGAAAATTGGAAATTAGTATAGCAGAAACTGAGTATTGACCCACACCTAAGACCCTATACCAAGATAAGATCAAAATAGATTTATGATTTAAACATAAAGAATGATATTATAAGCAAATTAGAAGAACCAAAAATTTACCAAAGTTTACCTCTCAGATTTGTGGAGAATGAAGGAATTTATGGCCAAAGAAGAACTGGAGTACATTATTGAATACAAAATGAATAATTTTGATTATATTAAATTAAAAAGTTTTTGTACAAACAAAATCAATACAGACTAGAATAGAAGGGAAGCAATAAATTGGGGGAAAATGTACATTCAAAAGATCTGGAAAAGGCCTCATTTCTAAAATGTATACAGAACTAAATCAATTTTTTTTTAAAAATTTAAGCCCTTCTTCAATTGATAAATGATCAAAGGATATGAATAGACAATTTTCAGATGAAGAAATTGAAACCATTTCTAGTCATATGAAAAGGTACTCTAAATTACTATTGATCAGAGAAATGCTAATTAAGATAACTCTGAAGAACCACTGCACACTTCTCAGATTGGCTAAGATGACAGGAAAAAATAATGATCAATGTTGGAGGGGATGTGGGAAAACTGGGACATTATTACATTGTTGGTGGAGTTACAAACTGATCCAACCATTCTGGAGAGCAATTTGGAACTATGCCCAAAGGGCTATCAAACTGTGCATACTCTTTGATCCAGCAGTTTTCTACTGGGCTTATATCCCAAAGAGATCTTAAAGGAGGGAAAGGGACCCATATGCACAAAAATGTTTATGGTGGCCCTCTTTGTAGTGGCTACAAACTGGAACCTGAGTGGATGCCCATCAGTTAGAGAATGGCTGAAAAATGTTACAGTATATGAATGCTATGGAATATTGTGGTTCTATAAGAAACAATCATCAGGATGATTTCAGAAAGTCCTGGAGAGACTTACACAAACTGATATTAAGTGAAATGAGTAGAACCAGGAGATCATCAAACACAGGAACAGCAAGATGATATGATGATCAATTATGATGGACTTGGCTCTCTTCAACAATGAGGTGATTCAGGCTTGTTCCCATGGTCTTGTGATGAAGAGAGCAATCTCCAGCCAGAGAGAGGACTATGGGAACTAAGTGTGAATCACAACATAGTGTTTTGACTCTTTTTCTTGTTGTTTGCTTGCATTTTGTTTTCTTTCTCATTTTTTTCCTTTTTGTTCTGATTTTTCTTGTGCATGATAATTGTGGAAATATGTATAGAAGAACTGCACATGTTTAACATATATTGGATTACTTGTCATCTAGGGGAGGCGGTGGGAGGAAGGGAAAGAAAAAATTTGGAAGATAAAGTTTGGCAAGGGTGAATGTTGAAAATTATCCATGAAAATACATATATGTAATCCATATATATTTTGAAAATAAAAAGCTTTAATTTAAAAAATGTATATTAAAAGTCAAATTAAATAATTAAATAAAAGTCATTTGCTTGAAGACCTTGAATTAATGGAGAACTCACTACTTTATTAGCCAGCACATTATACTTTTGGACAATGTTGTGTGTGTGTGTGTGTTTAGAATGTGTGTGTTATTTTTTTCTTCTATATATTGAGAAGATATTTTCTTTTTCAATTTTTATTTATTGCTCTTAACTCTCTTTTGGAAAAAGATCTAATGCTAATCTTTCACATAATTAAATACAACTATCATTCTCTCTCAGTGTTTTCCTCTCCAAATTAAATATTCCCAATTTCTTCCATCGACTCTTCTCCCATCAACCATGGACTACACAAAAATCGATCCTTGCTTATTTCAGATAAAGATAGTACCCAGTGGCTGTCCATGGTACTACGTGTGTGTGTGTGTGTGTGTGTGTGTGTGTGTGTGTGTGTTAAGGAGCTGAGCACACCTTCAACTTTGAGGGTAGACATTTCTGTTTTGGGTGCAAATGGTAGCCAAGAAATCATATAATGCCATAGAGGACAGTATGGAGCAACAGAAGTGATACTTGATCTAGAACCTGAGCAATAAGATTCAAGTCCTTTCTCCCTATCATTTATGCCCTGTTGACCTTGAGCAAGAGTCTTTGGCTTCAATTTCCTCATCTGTTGTTTAAAAAGCTGCGATCTTTCACTACATCGATTGCCATTTCTAGTTGTATTCAACTATATTTTGCCACTGATTCCAGGTGGCTCTGGAGGAGAAAGTAAGGCTGGTGACTTAGCACAGTCCTCTCTCACTTAAATCCAACTCATTTGAGGTTCATGTAATCACCTCCCTGACATCAGGGTCCTCATTGAAAAAACAACAACAATAAAGTGAGGGAGTTATACAAAAGCAAACAATCTGCAAGCATTTAATAAACATCTACAACATTCTAGGCTCTGTACTAAGTTCTGAGGATACAGATATAAAGAATGGAATAATTTCTAAACCCAAGGAGTTTATAGTCCATCTATTATTTGATAATCTTTAAAGTCCCTTCCAATCCAAATTATGTCATGCTGTGATTTCCTGATACCATTCCAAAACTGACAGCTAATAAAACAGGGTAAGAGACCTGGAGCCTTATTGACTTTGCCTAAAACACTGTCAAAAGCACCAAAACACCCTGATTCTTTTTATCATTGTTTTGCCCAGTATCCTTTTGTTGAAGTTATTGAACAATGTTCAGAAGGGTATTACTATAGTTATTTCCTCTACTTCATGGCTTTGTTCTGAGGATCAAATGAGAAAATTAATGTTCTTTGTAAACAATAAATTATTAAAAACAAACAAAAAAGTTTTAGCATCTTAAGAGTTGCTACTTCACTAGGGAATGAACTTTGGTGAGTATTTGTATGCACATAAACACATGTGTAATGTCTTTGAAGTACCTGTCAGTATAGCATATGCCTTTCTTTGTAGTTTCATAATTTCTAGTAACAGCCACCCTTGTTTAGATGTGTCACTTCACCTAATTAAATTTAATAGAAGCCACAGTAACTAAATGAAGAAACCTGGCATCTTATTTAGGACACACAAATCTGGCCAACACCCGACCAGTCAGCTATTCAAGTACTGACTTTGAATTAGTTGAAAGTTTGAAAACGACTAATGAAGCTGGTGGAAGGTGAATAGGCTAAATTGGATAAAAGGATGCATCAGCCTCCCCAGACTACATCATGGCATTGCTAATGATTAGGAATGCCCTTCATTCTCAGGCTAAGAGGGAAAGGGGGATATCATTATAACAGAACTGTGAAGCTAGCAGAGAATATCTGCTTCTGGCCTATACTTTAATTACCCAGGATAAATTATTATTTATCCCCACTTAAAATTGCTTGTAAAATATATTTTGTGAAACATTCTTTATGCTATGTGGATTGAAGTGTCTAAAAGGCTTTTTTGAAATTGTTATAATCATACTGAATTTTAGATAAGATCTCTGTTCAAATATAGACATCATGAGAATTGATTTTTGATAATTGATTTCTTATTGATAATGAGAATACATGATATTGATTTTTATGCTAGAAATTAATTGCAAATTATTTCAGGACTAAGTCTAAATTAATGGAGAAGTAATAAGCATAATCTGCATTGAAAAAAAATAAAATATTTTTTCATCACCTCAAGAGGAAATTATTATTAGTCAAAGATATTAATATTAATCAAACAAGTTTTAGGATTAGGACTACCCGAGTTATACCGAGGATCTTGCCTCTGACACTTACAAGCTATTTGAACTTGGGCAAGTTATAAACTCTAGTCTGCTTTAAGTAACTCCCTAAAACTTAACTACTAAGTCACAGACTTTTTTCTATTCTTTAGTGGAGAGAGTTCTTAAAAAGTTAGTTTCCCCATGCAAGGAAATGACATATATTTTAAATATTATTTAAATTAAGACAGATAAAGAGCTGATCAGCTTTCCTGGCCTGAAATTCAATTGTCAGGTGATACAGAGACATAATTAGATCCCAGAAGAAAAGGCAAAAGTCATCTCTACCCCACCCACTGCATCATTAGAGAAAAACTTTTGTTTTTTTCTGGCCTAGTTTTTCTATGTTTAACAGGTTGTCCATTCCTTAGTCATATCTCTTGCTCTTGCCAGATATCCTGGCTCTTTTGCCCTGCCCCTGCTCTGGAATTCCCTTGTAACTGGAAACCTTTATATTGTTTTTGGGCATTTTACCAATTACCATAAACACAGAAAGCCCAAACTTCTAGATTGACTCAATCAATCAAAAATATAAACTAGTTAGGAATAAGTCCTACCATTTGGGAGGACTGAAGTGCTTTAATCATAGGATAAACACAGATGCCAATCCATATCCCATGTTTGCTGAAATAATCCCATCCACCTTGGGTCTATATATATATTGGGTCTCTCTCTCTCTCTCTCTCTCTCTCTCTCTCTCTCTGTATATATATATATATATATATATATATATATATATATATATATATATAATACAAAAAGTCTATTTAATAGTGCCACATCAGAAGCACAGTAGGCAAGGTTCAGAAATACCTTGAGGAGATAGGTTCTTGTGCCAATACCAAAGGGTAGGAAGGGTTGTTGGTGGAGGGCTGGGAAAGTAAGGAAATATAGGAGTGACTCCAAAGAGACTGTTGCATCCTTCTTATTCTTTATTAAACACATGATTATAAAGACTAATGTCTAGTAAAAGACAATACAGTAGGGGAAGTGGAAAGAGACCCATTAAAAACACTTCAGAGACAAGGGGTAAAAGATGGAGGAAGCAGCATTTTTATATGACTCCTTGAACTAGAAATGGATACTTAATATAATATCAAGAAAGGACTTCCAAAAATCAATATTTGAGTTAGCCAATAACATTTTATTAACCACTTAGTTACATGTGTTTTCTATGTGTATCTCACAACTGTTGTACTCTAATTTTGAATCTCTTTTCCCTGGATTCTATGTATATTTGTACAATAATATATTCTAGGACCTTGGGAGAAGTCTTAGTTTAGAGTCATCAGTAATAATCCCATTATTATGTGTTTTGTTTTGTTTTGGTTTTGGGGGGTGGGGGAAGGAATGAACATTTATAAAGCACTTACTCTGTGACAGGTATTATGCTAAGTGCTTTATTTATTTATTATTAAAAGCTTTTTATTTGCAAAACATATGCATGGGTAATTTTTCAACATTGAACCTTGCAAAACTTTCTGTTATAAATTTTCCCCTCCTACTCCACACCCCCTCCCCTAGATGGCAGGAAGTCTAATACATGTTAATTATGTTAAAATATTTGACAGATCGAATATGTGTATATATATATTTATACAGTTATCTTGCTGTACAGGGATTTAAAAAAAACTGAGAGGGAAAACATAATGCAAGCAAACATAATAGAAAGTGTGAAAATGCTATGTTGTGGTCCAGACTCAGATCCCATAGGCCTCTCTCTGGGTGTATATGGCTTTCTTCATCACTGAACAATTAGAACTGGTTTGAATCACATCATTGCTGAAGAGAGCCATGTCCATCAGAATTGATCGTCATATAGTATTATTGTTGCTGTGTATAATGATCTCCTGGTTCTGCTCATTTCACTCAGCATCAGTTCATGCAAGTCTCTCCAGGCCTCTCTGAAATCATCTTGCTGGTCATTTCTTACAGAGCAATAATATTCCATGACATTCACATAGCCCAATAGAAACACTGCTGGGTCAAAGGGTATGCACAGTTTGATAACTTTTTGAGCATAGTTCCAAATTGCTCTCCAGAATGGTTAGATCTGTTCACAGTGCCACCAACCATGTATCAGTGTCCCAGTTTTCCCACATCCCCTCCAACATTCGTCATTATCTTTTCCTGTAATCTTGTGCTAAGTGCTTTTATACATAATTATCTCACTTGATCATTTAATTCCCATTTTATAATTGAGGATACTTAGGCAAATAATGTTTAAGGGACTTGCTAGGGGTAACTCAGTGAGAGTTTGAAGTCAGATTTGAATTAATGACTTCCTGATTCCAGGTCCAACCACTGGACCACCAATATCCTGAATCCTTCCTCTTGCAGTTTTTTTTTTTTTTCCTTTGGTGTTTCACTTAAAACATGCTAAATAAAAGGGCCCATTTATGTGCTCATCTAATACTTTTAAAAAATCCTTTGAGTCTAAAAAACAGATTGTCAAATCTGGGAATTCTTAGCACTTCACAAATTTCAAAGTGATTTCATCAGAAATGAAGCAAATCAGTCATGTAGTGAGAATGAGAAGTGCAGGTGGACAGTCTAAAATTGACTCTGGTATCCAAAAAATATTGTAAGTTTAGAGGATGGTGTTCTGATGGTGTTGTCATTATTTAAGACTTCATCTTCCTCTCTAACTCAGGCCTGCGATCAGCATGAAAGCTTTGGCTAGCATCTTTTCTCATTGGAATCCTAGTGATCTCTGAATTTCTCCCAACAGCTCATCATAATAGTACTAGATTTACTGTGAAATCCCAATTGATTTATCAGGTAAACAACTACATACTACTGTGCCAAATATTTCATTATATGGGCCATATAATTTTGTACTCCTCATTTTCCTTTTGTTGTTATCATTGTTCAGTCATGTTTAATTCTTCATAACTCCATGTGAAATTTTCTTGGCAAAGATACTGGAATGGTTTGCCAGTTCCCTCTCCAGCTCATTTTATAAATAAGGAAACTGAGGCAAGCTGGGTTAATTGATTTGCCTAGGGTCCCCAGCTAGTAAATGTCTGAAGACAAATTTGAACTCATTCTAGCTGCCTTCCTCTCTGTATTCTTTCTATGTATATTGTCAAACAAAACACTAACATAATCTTAGGCTATTTAGAAATAGTGTTCAGAATCTTAGAAATACACTCTTGACACTGAAAATCAAATATTGAGAAAAATTTATCAAAGAAGAATCTTAAGGAATCGAATTAACATTTCTGGCTAGAAGCTAGCCCCAGTCCTCTTTGAGAAGAAGGAAGCCTGAGCATTGAAGTGGGAAAAGCTTTATACTTGCTAATGTGGGGCAGCCCCTCCCTTCAGAAAGTGGATTGGTCCATTTCTTCTGGGTTACAATTTTTCTCATATGCCCACTACAAGTTTCCCCTTAACTTATACAAAACATGTTCCCCCCTTTACCATACATACCATATTCAAAAACGGCAGAAAACTCCTCCTACAGGATGTGTTGTTTAATATTCAATTAACTTATTAAGCAGGGGCAATAGTGATTTGGTCTATTCCTTTCACTGACCCCCAATTAGTTTGGGCTGGATCTTAAATTTGAGGTTTTCTCAAAACCACAAGATTCTTTCTGATTAGCTGAATCCATCTGTGCCTTCCTAGCCTCCCAATTCCTTGTTTGCTTAAGGGTTCTATTGATAACCCAATTGTTCTGTGAATCTTAATCTTCCTTAACCTCTCACACTCTGAAGTAGTCAGTAGTACCCACTATTCAACACTACCTCAAAGCTTGGAACATTGTGGAAACTCAACTTTTGAGCATTTCTCACAAGGGCTATATGAATGATAGTTCTTATGTACTTTACCATGGTCAGACCACACCTAGAGTATGATATTCATTTCTGAGAACCACATTTTACAAAGGGCATTGATACGCTGAGGGGAAGAAGGGGAAGGAAAGAGAGGGAACAAGACAACGGAGATGGAAAACAATCTTTAGAAGCTCTAAAAACAAAAAATGGTTGATGAAACTGGTAATATGTAGCAGGGAGGAAATCTTGGGGAATTTGAAGGGTTAGAAGGGTTGCGGAAGGGTTAGACTTATTCCTATTGCTAAAGGGCAGAAGTAAGAGCATCAGGAAAGTGCAAAAGATGCCGATTGAAGCTTAATATCAGGAAATTTGGAACTAACATTTATCCTGATATTTAGAACTACCCAAAAGGAAAATATGTTGATTTGGACTATAATGAATTCCTCTTACTGGATATCTAATCACAAGCTGGGTGAATTTTGGGGGGTTTGTTATAATGGCCAAGTGTGGATTGCACTGTGAATGGAGGCCAAAATCCCTCTCAGTCCTTAAATTCTGTGTATGGTTCTTTGTATTAGCTATCCATCCCAGATTGATAGCATCTATAAATTTGACAAGCATACCATCTTTCACTTTATCTATGTCATTGATAACAATGCTAAATAACATCTTTTATGATTACTCTTTGGGTTCATCCAGTTCAATGACTTCTGAATACATGATTTCATGAAGCCAGATATTAACTCCATTTCTATAAAAGAAGCTACTTTGTCTGAATTATCCACAATTCTACAGTTGGTAAAGGGAGGAATCATGACTAGAATTTAGATCTTTAGATCTCTTTATTCAGTGCTTTATATATTATATAACGAAGACTGCAATTTAACTGGTTCCCTTCACCTGTTAGGCAGATATCTGGAACAATGAAGAGAGTGCCAAATATGGGCTCTAGAAGATGTATTTTCAAAACTTATCCCTGACACTACCATGATATTATATTTCTCTAGGAAATTCATTTAACCTTTCTTATCCTGAACCTTTAAAATTAGGTACCTGATTTGTCAGATAATTGTGAGGATTAAAGGTAGTGATATGCATAAAATATTTTGCAAATTTTACATTGAAGAATTATATAAATGCTAGTGGTACTTACTATTACCTCAGGTGAATCCTCTCAGCTCCAAACCAACATAAAGAACACATTACACTGATGTTTTCTCCAACCTTTTCTTTTTTAGTACTCTAAACAGTCCTTATTTTTGTTTTAGTTAAATCAACATTTGTAGGAAAAATTCCCTGAGTGCTTCAGGGAAAAAACCTTTATCTTGTAGAGGGAAGAAAACCAACTAAACAAAAAAGCATGAGCCAAAGCATGAAGTTGGGAGCTTTAAGGCATATTAAGTGGATGGAGAGGAGATCTGTATTTGCTTATTTTTCCCCCCCCCTTGAAAGAGAAGGTCAATGGGGGTAGGGTAGAGCATAGAGAAGTAGAACATGGAATTTTTTTTTTATAATAAGGAATTTTGGTTTTGTTTTTTATCCTTTCATGGAAAGCTTTGATAATCATAGTACTATGATCCAAGTTATGTTTAGGGAATCTGATATTGGTGGTATTATGTGATTTGCAGTGAGAAGAGGTTAGAGAAAAAGAAGATAGAATTCCTCCATTTCTTGAATTGTAAAATCAGGGGTTGGCCAAGATTCAATTGAACACACATTTATTAAATATCTATAATATACACAGTATTCTGTTAGATACTGTAGATACTAAAATTGAAACACATCCTTCTGGCAAGAGGGGTTTTACAGCACTGACACAGATAAGTAAATATAATATATTTTGAGTAAGGAAGTGGGGTGGGGGTGGGGAAACCAAAAAAGGAATATAGAATTCGAAAAACTGAAGGAAAATATTAGCATATTCAAGTCATGGTGAATGGTTTTAGCACAGAATTTTTTTTTATACCTGGAAATGATGAATAATAGAACTAATAATTTCCCCCCTGAATTCCATTAACTATAGAGTGAATGTCTATCTACATAGATCAAATTAAAAGGAAGAGTACCACTTAATAGTATACAATGATGTTTATTTATCATGAAGCTTGTCATGAGTAATCCTGTTGGGATGTTTTATATGAGGAATAACATAATAACTGAGCTTCCCATGTGTACTAACTTGAAAAAGCAAAATAAAATCCTGCTAATAAAGACATAATGTTGTTTCTTCTTTTGTAATTTTATCGTTTCCAAGGCAAAAATGAGGCAACCAGATGCATTAATACCAACTGACAAAGTGAACACAGAGAAGAAATGCTAGACTTTAAGATTCTTTATAAATAGATAATGACCATCTGAAAAATATACCGTTAGAGAGGTATATATATTTAGAGAGGTATATAATTTATGCATTTGCCTGACAGCTTTCCATAATATTTTTTAATTTAGTGTGATAGGCTTGCAAGTAAAATTGAGAACTGAAGCTGAAACCTCATACTGTCTAATCTAGGTGGCAAAAAAAAAAAAAAAAAAAGTTTAGAAACATAGGATCATGACTTTAGGACTAAGAAAGAATTTCAAGTTCTTATGAGTTCATTCCTTTCACTACCCCTACCTATATGATAGATAAACTAAGGTGCAGGGAAAACTGACATGTTTAACATTATATAGTTAGTGAGCTAATCCAGGTAGGATTCAAAGTGGAGTCCTCTGTCTCTCTCTGTCTAGGCATGTAAGCATATTTATTACACTTTATATACCCAGCCATAATATTGATGTATACATGAACACACATAATGTAGAAACACAGTACAGATTGTGCTAAACCTGTAGCTAGGAAATTTGGGTTAAAATTCTGCTACCAACCTTAACTATGTAAACATGGAAATAATCCTTGAACTTTCATATGATATAATAGAGATAACAATATATGTTGCTAAGTCCCAAGATGTATGTAAGCAAATTATAAATTTGGCATATATAATACACAATATTATTTTAATAAAATCATTAATCCTTTGCAACTTTAATGTTCTTATTCTTTTTGTGGTATGCAATAGCAACTGACACATTTGAAATATAAAATAGGCAATTAGTATCTCTTCAGAGTCTTTAAGTAAGAGAAATATCTGAAAGTTATTACAATACAGGGCATAGCACAGCAATATTCTACATTTGAATGGGCCAACTTCTAGTTATCTTAGTCAAAGGGGGGAAGAAAAAATACAATTAATTTAATTTCCATCTTAATAGTGAAAAACTTTCATTAGCTGAAAAAAATGTTCTTCATAAAGATCCCTATGAAATTTTGACTATTTAGCATTTTCAGGAGAAAAGGGAGAAAATGTTTTTCCCCTGTCCCTGCAGCATCATGCAAAGCTCAGCACAGAGCAAAGGAGTTAAAGCAGTTGAAGCAATTTCTTTGTCACTGTTCCAAGGAAAATAAAGGGACAAAAGAGTTAGCTGGGCTTCCTAAAGCCCCCAGCATTGAGATGATTCATACCTGATTACTCACTTCAAAATTCTGCCTGTTTCAAGTGGATATTGGAGATCAGAAGTGGAGGATGGGGAAGGAGTGAAGGGGAGGTAGGATATAATCTTGGAAGGAGTAAAAAGAAAGAAAGAAAGAAAGGAAGGAAGGAAGGAAGGAAGGAAGGAAGGAAGGAAGGAAGGAAGGAAGGAAGGAAGGAAGGAAGGAAGGAAGGAAGGAAGGTAGAAAGAAAGAAAGGTAGAAAGAAAGGTAGAAAGAAAGAAAGAAAGAAAGAAAGAAAGAAAGAAAGAAAGAAAGAAAGAAAGAAAGAAAGAAAGAAAGAAAGAAAGAAAGGAAGGAAGAAAGAAAGAAAGGAAGAAAGAAAAAGAAAGAAAGAAAGAAAGAAAGAAAGAAAGAAAGAAAGAAAGAAAGAAAGAAAGAAAGAAAGAAAGAAAGAAAGAAAAAAAGGACCCTAATTAAGAAAATTTAGTTGGACACCTGATTTAGATAATTTTGTTTCCAAATTATCTCCAGTTCCCAATTCCCTGCATACCCATTCCACACCCATCCAACTGATGCTACCATCCAATCATTATTTTTACAATATTCTAGCCCCAGGCTTTACAAGAAATTGCATGAAAGCCCCTCCTTCCAACCTCTATCTTATTTCCCCAATCACTTCAAATATATCCAAAGTATTTTCCTTCTTACTTCCCATTTCAATTTAGAAGATCATAGACTCTGAATTAGAAAGTACCTGTAGCCTGCTGAGCTAAATTCTCTTTTACAATAAGGGAAAATTAAATCTTAGAACAATTAAGGGACTTCTTATAGGTTGCTCAGGAAGCAGTGAAGGAAGAATTCCTTCCAGCTGTGTGGAGAGCCAGTATTTTTTACCCCTATCTCTTATAGGTATATGAGTTGGGTGGGGGTATGCAGAAAGTCGTGGAGAACAGAAACTGATTTAGGAGAAAATTCTAAGTCAGGTGTCCAACAGAATCCAAAGACATATTACCTACCACCTCCTTGCCAAGTAAAAACAATCCTGAGGATAAGCTTTGCTTGGCTACCTAAGTCTTAAAACCAACCCTAATACCCAGATTGCAGATACCATCCCACTTGTAAGCCCTTGGTGGCTTGTACCCAGTTGTCCATCATCCCCAAGTATCTTCTTTCTTTCACTCCACCGAACCCTTTCATTCTGATCTTCCAACCACAACCTTTCTCTATAAATACCTGAAAACAGGTCAGACAGACACTAAAGGCTTTGGAATACAAGATCCACTCAAACATATTTCCTTCTAAAAGGAAAAGAGAATCTTGACTCCAGCTAGATGTGATCCCATAGTCTCCCTTACTCCCTCCCTCCTGCTACTACTATTTGGCCAACGTCTTTAAAAAGCCCCAACCCCCTGGCAGGGAGATTACTGTTAGAAACCAGAAACAGTAGGCAAAGGGTGTCTTTCCCAGCACTCATCAGATCTACTGAACAAGATCATATTACTTTTCATAGGCTTGGGTCAGGATGGTAGAGGGGGGGAAGGGGAGTCATAACAGGGAGAATTCTTTTTAATCCTTTTATGTGTGTTCAGCTCAATTGGTGGGGGGTGGGGGTGGAGGATGGGGGGTTGGAGGGTGCGATTGGGAATAAAGGGAGAAAAGAGAAAGTTTCTGTCTTCAGGGAAGTCTCCATTCCATGCCCATTAGTGTTCCCATGAGGTTGGCAGGTCTTGATGTTGAGTAAGTCTGCAAATAACTTAAAAACACAATAGAAGCGCTTCCCTCCACCCCCACTCCCCATCCCTAATTTTTTTTTTTTCTTTTCCTGCTTATAAATGCCTTCCTCGAGACTGAAGCTGGGCAGGACTCCAAAGGAGCAATAGCAACAACAAGCAGCTAGTTGATCAAAGTTAAGCTGCCAATTGCACAACTTTGAACAACTCTGCTGGCTGGGCTATTAAGGAGCTGAATCAACCCAGAAAGATTTGAGAAGGAGGGGAGAAGAAGGAGATCTCTATACACACACACACACACACACACACACACACACACACACACACACACA
>JAJPUD010003099.1:114222-210056 GCA_023553655.1 Myrmecobius fasciatus | reverse complement strand
ACACACACACACACACACACACACACACACACACACACACACACACACATTCTCCAATATCTCTTGACAGAGAGACAGACAGGCAGAACCACGATTTCCCTTGGAATTGTTGATGTTAAGCTGCTCCAGAAATCATGGCTCCTTTTGGAAGAAACTTGTTAAAGACTCGTCATAAAAACAGGTAAAGCATTTGTGTGTATGTGCTAACTTTTTTTTTTAACATTCTACCTCAACTCTCTTTGTGTCTGTGTCTCTGTGTGTCTTTCTGTCACTCTGTGTCTCTGCCTCTATGTCTGTGTGCGTGTGTGTGTGTGTGTCTGTCTGTCTCTACCCCCTCCTCTTCACTCCCCCTAATCCCCTTTTGACTTTCTTCACAGAAAAGCTTCTGAGAAACTAAAAAACTTTTAGCCAACAAGGACTTAGTCAACATTTACAACCTGGAGAGATTGATGTTAGCGTATTTTGATCAAAGGAGACTAGACTATAGTGTAAGAAATACTAGAGAAAAGAATATTGTTTCCCACTTTGTCTTTCTTTCCTCCCTGTCCATTTGCCTATTCAGCAGGGTTTAGTCTTCCTTCTCTCTCATCCTTTCACCTGCATCCCAACAGGATATTTTAATGAGGAAACCTGAAATCTACTCATTTATGTTCCCAAATATGCTGAGATAAATTTTGCCCAGGCAAAAATCTAAATTGGGTCTTTCTCCTGTTGGAATTTTGATGCAAATACTGTACAGAATTCGTACAAAGACTTAAATATACTACTGCTTTCTAAAATTTATTATAAAACTTTTTAAAGGACCTAATGAGACTGTCCTAAAACTGGGAAGGCTGGGGGGTTCCTAATGGAAAATGTAGCTTGAGACAGGTTTTACTTGTGGATGGTGATAGCCAGTTGTCTGCATACCTTGTTCTTTCCTCTCCCTTACCTTTAATTTGCTCTGCTATTTCCAGTCCATTATGCAAAAGGTGGAAATCCAGTTTAAAAAAATGGGTGTGTATATACTTTGAGCTGGAATGCTTGTATCAGTATCTATTAAAGGGTTTTCTGTTAGATGTTCACTTTTTTTAAGCTAGAAAAAGATCTCAGTATAATTTTAGATACAGTTTTTATTTTTTTGAAAGCATTTACTTTGGCATGGGCACTTTTCCACTACTTTCCTTCCAATCTTACCTGCTTGTACATGTCACCATTTACTTAGTGTAAATTTAGAAAGCATACAATTACATGATAGGAAATAGTGTAATTATTTTTAAATGTCTCTGTGGAATTATAGATTGATAAAATGTTAATGCAGATTTCCAGACTTTGATTTCCAAATTGGGAAATGTGGTTCTTTGAATAATTCTGCCCTCTAACTTGACTCTACTAACTCCACTGCTCTCTCTTTTAGTTGACCAAAATGCTCCTAAACAAAACACATCCCTCAAAAAAAAATTTTTTTAAAAAAAGCTTCAGTTTTTAAAGTGTTTGTTTCTACCATAGTTTAACTTGGATGTGTTTCCTAGTACTTAAACAAATCTTTATCTATTCATTAACCAAGCAATGAAGTGCTTGTTTTAATCTTGTTAATGGTTATTCTCTTAATTAATGTGTTAATCATGGTAATGTATAAGAAGAATCCATACAAAGAAAAGCCACCTTTGGTTTTACAAAGTAATATTGGTCAATAGGAATTTGAGACTTTTCGAATTTATATTAAGTGCCATTAAATTCTATTGTAGTTATTTGTTAGCATAGTTCACTAATTTCAAACTTAGTAATTTAGAAAGTAATTCTATATGCAGCTCAATAAGACTTATTCACTGAGGTTCATTCTCCATTCTTTTTATGTCAGTGCTAATACTAAATCAACTACTTTGTAGGTATATGAACCTGCTTCCTTTGAAGAAAGTCCTCAAAGCTCTTTAAATGTGAAATTTCCAATGCATAGCAACGATGAAAAGGTTATGAAAGTCTACTTCAAAATAGGAGGGTTTCATTTTGGAGTGTTTCTCTGAGAAATTGGAATGTCCCTCCTGATATAGATGCTTTGTCAGGAATATAGGTGAGATATTGGCAATGCATAGATATTTGCTATACTAATGCAAAGATTCATTTTCCTTTGAAGATTTTTTTATGTATGATTTATTTTAAAGTAGTGGAACCACAGCATATCTGAGGATATTTTGAAGAAATGAATAATATTTCTAACTGAAAATGGTGAATATACCAACATAGATACAGTGCAGTAATCTACCAATAATGACTTTTCTCATTCCTGAACAGTTAGGATTACAATAAATTACTTTTATAGCCTGTAGAGGGGAAACTGCTGGTGAGATGGACCTGATTGAGTTCATCATTTGATTTTTCCTAAGTTTCTGTGTGAAACCTAGGCTTTGTGAACAAGTTTTGTTGTACAGATAGAAAGCAAACACTACCTAAAAAGAAGATTGCATGGGGAGGAAAAAAAGGAAACATCCTCCTTTCTTATGATATATAAATTTGAACTGAAAATAGATTAGTTATACAATAACTAATTTGGGTTAACTAATTCATAATAGCATAATTTACTGAATAACAATAGCAAATGAGAGACTGTTCCATATTCTTAATGCTAATGAGTGCATACCATATTTGACAGGTATTTTCTTTTTTTACTGGGTCTAAATTTTTGTCAGGGTTGCTAGGTGGCGCAATGGATCTATGCTAGGTCTGGAATCAGAAAGACTCATCTTCCTGAGTTCAAATATGGCCTCAGACACTTACTAGTTTGTAACCCTGGGCAAGTTATTTAACTCCTATTCACCACCATTTCCTCTTCTGTAAAATGAGTTGCAGAGGGAAATGGCAAATCACTCTAATATCTTTGCCAAAAAACCAAAACAAAACGAAACAAAACAAAACAAAAAAACCAAAACCCCCCAAAAAAACAAAATGTGATCATGTATAATTAGATGCAACTAGCAGATGTATTGCATTCATTATTGTATCAAATCTTTGGGTGACATTAAATAAGTATATGTGCACCAAGATATCTATGTTAAAAAAGTAAATTGAAAAGAGAGCTCATGCATAATTGTTTCATTATTAGCAGAAGAGAAGAAAGGAGAGGCAATGAAGAAGAAGAGAGAAGTAGAGGGGATAGTGAGAAGGGGAAGAAGGAGAAGGATGAGAATAGTATATGTGGTATTAGAGATTTTAATCCACACATTTTAGACTTTTGTTTTTTCTACCTTTTATTTCCACTTTTGTTTCCTTTAGAAGAGTGTGGAATACATTTTACTTGGTATTAAAAAAAAACCTAAATATTCTGAATAGAATACATGAGAAATGAGTTTACTGAAAAAACATAGTGAAGTAAGTGAGTCTTCCAAATTTAGGAAGGAAAGACTAAATTTTTGGAAACAAATTATAATTAACACAAAACTAGAAAGGCTTGTACTTTGTAGAATATGGTAAGAACATAAAGGCTATTTTATTAGCTATGCGCAAGGTGAGCTTAATTCTTAACACAAAGAAGCTAATGTTTCATAAACTATCAGTGAGGTTTGATACTTAGTATCCAAAGCCTAAAGGGAGACAAAGAATTCAATAGATTTAGAAACAGAGCTACCATTTAATACCAGCAGCCAATCCTCTCCCCCTCCTTTTCAGTCATATTAGGTCAAGAGTATGGAGGGAGCAATTATGGAAATATTCTTAGTTCTTTGAAATATCATTGCATTGATTAAATTCTTCAGATTATCTATTCTTTTTTTCCCAGATGATCTATTCTTAAAATAATAATAATCACCTTAATAGTAAATTAATAATTTTTATTTTAATTGAAAAATCTTTAAACTACCTTTTAAAATCTACTAATTTTTGAATCTTTCAATCGCAAAATTATTTAAGAATGGAATATATAAACTGAAAAGTTATTGTAGTTACAATTGAATGGTATTTCAAACAAGGCAGCATATGAAAAGAAGTGGGACAGCAGGACATTTTCTCCCATTTACACTAAACTTTTGAGAGAGAGACGGAGAGACAGAGTGAAAGACTGAGAAAGAAACAGAGAGACAGGTAGTGAAAGACTGAGAAAGAGACAGAGAGGTAGTGAAAGACTAAGAGAGAGAGAGAGAAAGATTTCCACTTTCCACTTCTGTGACCAAAAATCCTCCCTAAGAGGATTAAGTGTGAATTTCAAGATCTCTTTGGTCCAGTGAGATGTAGTCTTTGCTTTAACTATGAAACAATAAAATTCTCTGTGACCGAATACCAAAATTGATATGTATCTTTATAAGCAGATCTTAGGTCATAGTCAAGAAAGAAGAAGGGAGAAAGTTAGAGCTCTCCTTTCCAGTAAATTATTCAAATCCCCAAAGAGCAATAAAGTTTCCTAAAAATCTTTTTCCCCTTGTTTGAAGTAGTTGGGTAGCTTCTACAGTTCACAGAAAGTAGTTGAGCAACAGAAAGCTGTTGACATGCAATCATTCAATAACTGGACACATAATTGGGGAAAGGATGGGATTGCCAAACCATGCCAATGGACATTTTTGTGTTCCTAGTTAACAGATTTCAAAATGGCATTGGTAAAAGGCATTTGTTCATTTAGATAAGAATTTTTTTAATGAAACATTTTTTAAAAAGATGATTCTTAGTATCATTCATTAGCTCTTTAATATATATATATAAATATACATCTTTATATTCATATCTATATTTATATCTCTATGTCTGTGTCTGTGTCTGCATGTCTATAGTCTTATCTATATGTCTATGTCAAAGTCTAAGTCTTTATTTTTGTATCTGTTCAGTAGGTCATTAAGCATTTATTAAGTTCCTCTCAGGATACCAAAAAAAAAAAAGCAAAATATGGTCCTGACTTAAAATCCAATTTATTATCTAAAATATATCATATCTCTGATTTTTCTGTGCAGCATGATAAATGTGAAAATATGTTTAGAAGAATTGTACATGTTGAACATTTACCAAATTACTTGCTGTCTAGGGAAAGGGGGTGGGGGGAAAAGAGGGAGAAAAATTTGGAGCACAAGGTTTTGCAAGATTGAATGTTGAAAACTATCTTTCCATGTATTTTGAAAATAAAATGCTATTATTAATTTTTTTTAAAATAAAATATGTCTATCTTCACATCTATGTTTATATGCATCTCTCCATTTATCTAGTATATTGGATAATCAATATAAAATCAGTTGTGAGGTACTTGCTGAAAAACTGGTCAGTGGTCAATTCATTAAGTGGGTTTTTCTGACACTTTAATAATAACTACTGGCATACCACTTAAAGTATGTATTACTATTCTTACAATTATTCTATCCTTGCAATAAAAAGGTAAAAGTTAGGAAGACTTTTCTTCCATTTAGGGTGGACTCCCTGTGGCCAAATTCTTAAAACAACATGGATAAGACTTCCAAGGCTAGGCAGACATAGATAGGATTTAATGTTCATCAGTGGAGGGAAAAGCTAGGTGAATGACATCATAAACTAATCTAAATATTTGAGAATACTTTATGAGTTGTGGCAAATTAGTTAACTCCACTGGGTCTTTATTCCTTCATTTTATAAACAAGGGATTGAGCTAGGTGGTCTTAGAGGGTCATATACAGCTTTAGACTTATAGTTATACTCTTACCCTACTTTATTATACATTTATTATACATTTAAATGATTTTACAAAGCTATCATATTAATAATAATGACTAGAACTTTGGTTTTCAAAATTTTTTTACACATCTTCCTGGAAATCAAACCATATAGCCTCCAAGTTATATAAATCTCATACTAGACATTGGGAATAATGCAGAACTCAGTGCATATAATAATAAATGTAGATATAAAATGGTGACATTTAATTTAAATGCATTTTTAGATGCAATGGAACGGAATAAGTAGAATTAGAATGGTGGAAAATGTTGGAATGTTCAAATCCTGGTTCTGTTTCTTAGTTTCTCTGTGGTCTTGGGAAATCATTTCAATTGCCTAGGTCTCAGTTTTGTTTGTTTCTTCTTGTTGTTTGTTTCTCTCTAGGGTGGTGGTTTTTTTGTGTTTTTTTGTGGGGGTTTTTTTTGTAGTTTTTCTTAATTTTTTAAAATGAGTGTGATATTGGTTAATTTTTAACTTTCCTTACAGCTGTAAATCCTATGATTCTATAATAAAGAACATTTAAATCATTTATTATAAATAATAACCATGTTATTGTCAATAAGGTTTTTAGTCAATAAGGTCAATAAGATTTTTAGCCATCAATTCTTGTGGGTTTACCTTGCATTTAACTACACAGAATACTTATTATATAGAAATGGATTAGCTGTATCTGTAGCATTTAATAAATATCAGTTTTCTTGCCAAATAGTTATTCTATAGATCAATAAATCATTCTTTTAAATGATAATTAATAAATCACATTATTTTAAATCTTAACAATGGCACAAAATTCCTCCTATTTGATTAGGTGCTGGAGATGAAAACTTCACCTCTGTGGCCAAGGCCGAAGAATTCATTGGCTAGGGGCCAACTTGCTAGCAAGGAACCTCTATGATGTTAGTTAGACTGACAGCTAATTCATTCATCTCAGGGACCATACTGAAGGATTCATACTGAAGGATTTTCCAGCTTGGTAGGACCTGTCTAAGCCTGCAGTCTACTGACAAAACTTTTGGGAAAGCAAACTATAATATATGGCAAGAACCATACTATAATATATTGGGTCCAATTTTCCCCAAGTACAAGGCCAAAATATTGTGTCAAATATTTCCACAAAGCTTCCCTTATGTGCCCTCTTCCCCTTCCCTGTGCTTGCATGCATGTATGTGTGTTGGTGGTAGTGGTAGTGATATCTACTTTATATACATGTACATGACAGTGAACTGCTTATACAAAGATGATTATTCAGAAGTAATCTATCCCAATGCTTTCATTTTGTAGATGAGGTTAATGAGGCTCAATAAGATCATAACAGTTGTCCAAGGTTGGGATTTGAACGATAGGGTCTCTGGCTCTCAGTACCATTTTATTTTTTTCTTCCACTGCACCATGGTCCAGGGAATCTTAAAGGCATATTAGTTCTTTCCATTTCCTGGCAGCCAGATAGACTAATCGAGGCTTACTTAGTATGACTGCCTTATTAGAGAGAAGAATGAAGGCTTTGTGATAAGGGGTGGCAGAAGTTAAATGATAATCTTGTCACTCTCTGTGGCTAACAGACTTGGTTACTAAAAACATTGTCAATTATCCTATATTAGTGTGTATACATTGGTCTTTTAATAATGACCTAAAAATCAAATAACCTCTCCCAAGTTAGAGTTGATTTTTAATACACATATGCCTCTAAGCAGTAAATTATGGCAATCTCCACCCTAATCCCACACTATATTCCACCTATTCCTTTCCCCACTGTATCCATTAATTTATTCATTTGTAACTAAACAATAGAGTCTCATTAAGAGCAGGTGTTGAGACTTTTTTTTTACTACCAATAAAAGCAATATCCACATTAGTTTATGTTCATATACATTAATACAGGGTTTGTTTTTTTTTTTAAATTTTAGAAAAGCTGAGGTTCACAAGTTAGGTCAATATATTTCCCTAAGTATTGTAAAGATGTGTGTGGGGTGCTGGTGGTGCTTTTAATACTGTTCAAATAACAATAGGTAACAAGAATTAAGGATCAAAAATACTCAGATTGACATTTGATCTCCCTGATGTAGTTATAATCTCAATGATATAGATCATTGAGTGTCAATGTGTCAATGTACTCCCCTATCAGGGACTACTCCATTGCTTTAGCTTTTTTTCCCCCCCCTGGATTCTGTAGAAAAAAAAGTTATAGAAGAAATGGGAAAAGAGGGAAGATGGGTCAAAAGAGGAAAGGAAATTATCTAGGTGATGTGGAGGGGTTTAAACTGGTGAAATAATTCAGAAATTGAAACTTAGGAATAATTTGGAAACATTTTTTGAGAAATTAAGAAGATTTGAAGGAAAATAATCTCATTTTAAAACTGATTCAAATTTTATTTTAACATCAAAAAAGAAATATGATTAGAACAAATTATAGATATAAAAATCCTGAAAGACTAAGTATAGAATTTTAAAAAGTACATTCAAAAGGAAAACCTAGAAAATAATAATCAAGAAAATGGTAGTTAATGAAGAAAATATTAGTGGAATAATTACAAGGTAAAAGTAGGGAGTCAATTTTTAGGAAGGACAAATTGGAAAATCTACATTAGTTCTAGTCTCAAAGAAAGGTGGATGTGATTATAGGTCTTTAATTGGTCTTAATAACAAGCAAAAAAAAGTTGAGTGTTAAATTATTGAAAAATGACACTTGAATGTAAACTAATGTTTAACTAGGGTTAGAATTGGGATATAAACATTCACAAGTAGCCTTTTTTATTTTAAAGCTAAAAACTCACTGATTATAAACAAAATTGTGAGAAATTATATAGTGACTTGCATCAAATGACTTGTGACACAGCCAAATGATTGTTATATATGTTCCAAGTATAGACTGATCATTCTCCTAGAAGTAAAAGGACTCAAAGAATATCCTATTATTCTTCATATTGAGCCAGAGAATGAAGTGTCCCTAAAATAAATAGAATTAAGGCTCACTATGGAGGGGAGGAGGAAGATGAAGGGTTATGAGGTGAAGGAAGGTCTTGTCAGGATAATGGAGAATAGAAGGTTAAAAATTGGAGAAAGGGGGTGATATGTTCAACTTGACTATTTAAACTTAAACAGAAATTTGAGGATCTTCATGAAGACTTAGGAGCTAGGTGTCCTGAGAAGAAATAAACAAATAACTAGTGTGTCCTTAAATAATGTAATGGATCCAGAGAAGCTCTCAGGTAAGAGTTCAGCCAGTAAGGGTCAAAGAAAGAAAAAGAAGTAGTTAGTGATTCTCTGCTATGTGGTATTGTGGAAGGGATATTGAGGCAGTAACTTGTTGACCTGATAAGAGTCTATTATCTTTCATATTTCAAGATAACAAAGCACCTTTCATGATTTAGCAAAATGTTCCTACTTCTGTAGATTAACATGAATGTTAATAATGTTTCCAGATGAAAGCTTTAAAAAAAAAATGTTGTCAATGATTATAAAGTTTTTGGCAGGCATGGAGAGAACTTACCAACAAACCTAGATTTTAAAAAGTAATATAAAGAAGATGTAATCAGTGTCAAGCAATAAAAAATGGAGATAAGAGCATGGCTCAGTATTTTTTAAAAATTGCATCAGGATTGTCATAATGCCAAAATAAGCTAAGGCTTTCAGGAAAAGTAAGGGAAAGACAAATAGTGTTGTTTTTTTGTTTGTTTGTTTGGCCATACTGGGAACCACAGTGTGCCATAGTGAATAAAAATATTATTTAAAAGCCAGGAAGATCTGGATTCAAATCTTTTATTTGACCCATATAGGATATTTGAACCTGAGGAGGACCCTTTCTCAGTAGTCTCAGTAACTCTTTAAGACAACAACTTAAAGAGATATTTCAGACCTTTATTTAGCAAAGGAAATTCTTTATCTGGGAGCTCCTGTAACAATTAAATCATAGAGGAAGGCCCCATCCTTATTAGGAGAAAAAGAAAAAGAAAAGAAAAGATGGAAACTTTCATTGGGATAGATGGGATAATGATAATTGAGAACCTGCTCAGTTTTATTTTGTTTCTGTTTTCTCTGCTAAGTAATGCACTGGTATGTCAGAATAAAAATTACTCATACTTGATAAATCAAGATAACTAAGAAGATAATATGAGAGCATTTAGCTGCCCTTGATACATTCATGTCATCTGGCCCACATGAACTATATCCACACATGCTGAAAGAACTAGAAGGTGTGATTTATGAGCTACTGTCAGTTTGATAGATCATGAAAATAGGAGATGGAACAAGATTGGAGAAGGGCTGATGTTCTCCTAAGTTTCATAAAAGAGAAGAAAGCAGAGCTTTCAAACTATAACCAATGATTGTTACTTTGATTCTTGGGAAAATTCTAGAAAGATGACTAAGGAGATGATTGATGAATATCAAGATTGAGAAGCACTAATTACAAAGAGCCAAGGCTTCAATAGGGTTAGGTCACACCTGACCAATCTCATTTCCTTTTTTGGCAAGATTACCAAATCAGTATGTGAGAGAGATTTAAGTAGAGTTCACAGATCTCCAGGAAAGGATATTTGTTCTACAGCTGAAGATTTCAGACATCATCTAGTTCAAGGTTGTTGTTTTAGAGAGAAGGAAAATGATGGGGAGAGAAGGTGAGATGACTCCCAGTAATTCTATGGATTATGTCCTTTACTTTTGTCTAAGGAAAGGAGAGAGAAGACTGTTGGAATGACAAGAGGTCTCTAGTGGAATAATCCAAGGATCTGAGCTTGAATTTGCCCTATTGAACATTGTTATCAATGATTTGTATAAAAGAATATATGGGGTTTTCATCAGATTTATGGATGATTCAAAATGTGGGGGGGGCAGTTGAGTAGCTTTTATATTGAATCTAAAGGATCACAAGAGACTTGAACTTTGGGCTGAATCTATTAAGATGGCTTTCAACAGGGATAAATAATTTATATTTGAGCCAAAATTTTACCCCAGCTTCACAAATACAAAATAGGAATAGATAGCTGTTCTGATTTTAAAAAATAAAATATATTTTATTATGTAATTAATGAAACAGTAATCACTATTTTAGTGAACATTAGTAGACACAAGCTTGACATGAAGTGATAGGGCAGCCAGCAAAATCCAGTATGATCTTGGATTGTTGAAAGCCATCTTCTCCAGGATTAAGGAGATCCTAACAATAAGAGTTATATAAAAGTGGAATTTGCTGCCTCAAGAGGTAGTGGACTCCTCTCCTATGGATATATTCTAGTAGAAGCTGGATAAATTTACTGAGTTTGTTAGAGGCTGTTAAGTGGCATAAAGGATAATACAGTCTTGCAGTCAAGTAAACCTGAATTTAAATCTAATCTAAGATAATAGCTTTGGTGACTGGACAAGTCACTTAAACTCTCTCTGCTTCAGTTTCTTTAATTGTAAAATGAAAATAATATAGTATTTTTCTCCCAGGATTAATGTAATAGTTAAGATACTTTAGAAATTTTGAAGTTCCAGATAAATGCTATTATTTTTATCATTATTTATTTTGCATATATGTTGAAGTAGATAGCTGTTGAGGACCCTTCTACCTCTCAAGTTTTGAGATTTTTATAACTAGTAGTAGCTCATATGAAAGAAATTACATGCTGGATATCTAACATTCCTCTGATTTTTAAAGCATAAAAAAATGCTAATAATCTCAAGGAAACACAACATTGACTCAACAGTTGGATTCAGGAAGCAAAAGCTCACTTAACATTTTTAAGTTTCACATCTGGTTGGTTTTTATTGACTTCAGTTATCCCAGTTTTCATTGACTGCTTAGAAAATTCCACATCATCACAGACCTTGGTTTTTTCTATTTTTTTCTTATTCTTAGAGATTAGGAGATATTTATTCAATAGCATGATAAGCTATGAGTCATTGGGTAGAACTAGAAATGACTGGTAGGTAGTGCAAAGGCCTACCTATGGAATTTAACCAAATATGACCATTTTGCTCATGGATGGAAACGCAAACCCCAGGCCTCTTTTCAGTGAATTAATTGATGACTATTTTAAAATGTTACAGCAGAGGAGAGTTCATGTGTGCTGACCATGTCACCGTATTACTCAGAAGATTTTCATGGCTCCTGGCTTCTTCTGAAAAAAAGGACAAATTCCTCAGCTTGTTATTTGGAGCCCTTCATCTTCTGCTTTCAACCTATATTTCCTCCCTCCCCCCCCCCCACACACACTGTTTCTCTTTACATTTTAGGCAAATTGGCTTAATTGACACTCCTAGGACTGGCTGTTCAATTTTCTGCCAATTTGTTTTTGCATAGATTATCACAATATCTGAACTCACTTTTCATCACCACTTGTTAAAAATCCATATGTGGCTTCAAAACTCATCTCATGCCATTCCTGGTAGGAAAAATTTCCTGATACTATTTATCGTCTGTGTTATCTCTCTCTCTGTGTGTATATATATATGTGTGTGTGTGTATACATATATATGTGTTTGTGTATGTGTAAATAGGTGTGTGCATGTATATTTAAATATATGTGTATATATGTGTACCCTCATATAAACACACATATATATATATATGCACTGTATATATTGCCTTTCATATATATACATGCAAGTGCATATATGTATGTATAACTGTTTTATATTTTTTATGTGTATAAGTATATACATATATACATGTACATTTGTGTATATATATATATGATGTCTTCTACAAGACACTTAGGATGCCAAGGTATTTTAGGATGCTAGGATCTTAGAACTAGAGCTGGAATGAAACTTAGAACATGTAATCCAATCTCCATTTCACAGATGATGAAACTGAGACTGAGGTAGGCTGTGACTTTCTCAAAGTCCCCCAGTGCTGGATCTGAGATTTGAACTAGTGATTCCAAGTTTTGCATGCTCTTAACAAATATTTTTAAATGGTTTGGATTGATACATAGGGTTGGTTTTCTTGTCTTTGTTACATATTCAGGAAAATGCTTGGCACATAGTAGGAGTATAAATAAATACTTGTTGATTCAAAAAAAAATGACAGGAGGCAGAATATAGTCCCATATTTTAGAGACATGTAAGTGATAAATGGAAAAGGTAAAGTAATTTTGTTCTAATAAAAATCCTTTTTAGGAGAAGCTAAGTGGCACAGTAGATAGAGCACCAGCCCTGAAGTCAGGAGGACCTGAGTTCAAATCTGGTCTCAGACACTTAATACTTCCTAGCTATGTGACCCTGGGCAAGTCACTTAACCCCAATTGCCTCAACAACAACCAAAAAAAACCCAAAAACCCAACCTTTTTAAAAGATGACAAGATGTAGTAAGCCTCATACTTTAATGGATTGTGAAATATAAAATACAAATTTGAAAAAAATAAACAAATCCAAAAAAAATTTCAAATATTCAACTTTGATTTTAGCTATTATGTTTTTCACTAGTGAGAACATCTTCATATGATCATTGATATAGAGCTGGAAGAGATTCCAAAAGTCGCATCAAATATCTGCTCTTTACAGATGAGGAAACTGGAGCCCAGAGATCTTATGTCATTTGTCTGAAGTAACACAGGTGCTAATTGGACATAAAACATTGTACACTCATATTTATTATGAAGATGGCTTTTATGTCTCATGTTTAATAAATCTCCAAAGAATTTCATTTTAATATAGGGTCACCTATGATTAAATTGTATGATACAGACCCTGAAGACATTCTAGAGTAACTAATATATTTGGCAACCTTTTTGAACAGGTAACTCAATTAGCACAATTTAAAAAAAAAAATCTGAACAGTTTAGCAACATTTATTGGTGAGTTTTAAGAATAAACTTAAATTTGTTTCAGTTATTTTATCACAGGTTAACTTCCTATATGGTACAGGATTGAATGGGCAAAAACATAACTTCATAGCAAGGAACTTAGATTCTCAATTGTAAGACCAGTGTTGTGGTGAAATCTATTGCATGTGGGTTTACTTTTTGAGAAAAGTCATCTTTCCATGGGAAACTAATCTTGTAAGTGTATGATAAGCTTAAAAATGAAACCTTGAGAATGCCATTGGGATATGAGTATATAGCCTGTAGAGTCAATGAGATTGAATGGGTAATTCATTGATCTAAATGGAAGGAAGAACAGAAGGAAGCAGTAAGTGTAGGTGAGGGGGAACTAAAAAAATAAAAATAAAAAATAAATTCATTATCTGACAATATCGATTCAGTCTAACGTAGTTTGAAGAAGGGCTTAGATGGGAAAATGAAATGAAAGAAGCTGTAATAAGAGACTGAATGATTCAGAATTAAGAATGACTCACCTATGGTAGCCAAAGGGGACAAACATCTGGGCAACAACATCAACTTAGCCAATAAGAAGTCAATAATTTATCAGTTGACACTGGGATTAAGCTAGCAGGAAAAAAAAACCAAACCTTTTAAATAAAAGTTATGAAGTAAACAGAATTAAAAAAAATAAGGCATATATTGTGTCTCAATAACAGAAAAATAGGCAAAAAGGGGGCAGCTAGATGGCACACTGAATAGAATACTGAGCTTGAAGTCAAAAGGACCTGAGTTCAAATCTGGCCTCAGACATAGCATTTACTAGTTTCATGACCCTGGGCAAGTCACTTAATTTCAATTACCTCACCAAAAATACACATACACACATATATATGGCAAAAAAGGAAAAGGCGATTTGTATCTCAGCTATTAATAATATTTATAATAATAAATATTTGCATGGTGCCTTAAGGTTTATAAAATACTTTATAAGTATTATCTCATCCTCAACAGTCCTGGAAGGTAACCTACCTTCTGTTAAATATTTCCTATATATCTGCATATTTATATATTTGTTGTCTCTCTTAAATTGTATGGGTGTTCAGGGAGGACTAGTACCTCTGCTATGAGAACTTGCTAAGCCCTTTTCAGGGCTATTCATCCATTTTTGGTATCCACCTGCCAGTCAACTCTCACCTTATGGCTCCAAGAAGCTATCTATGCATGGCAGTCATACCCTAGTAAAATGTTTCAGATTCAGATAAATTAGGGGGATGTCTACTGTCTGAGACTAGATTTGAACTCAGGTCCTCCTGACTTCAGGGCTGGTGCTCTGTCCACTGCACCACCTAGCTGCCCTGATTTGTGCAATAGTCAAGACATCTATAATGTCATTGGATCATTGGTCTTCTTCAAAACAGAAGGGCAAATAACAAAATTGTCAGCTCTTTTAGGGCAAAGTTTCTTAAACTGTGGTTCATGACCCCATAAGGGATCACTTAACTGAATGTAGGGGTCTCAAAATTATGATTTATTATCAGTAAATGTTTAATTTACATACCTATTTTATATACCTATATATCTGAGTTCAAAAAAAAAATTCTTAAATGAAAAGAGGTCACAAGAGAAAAAAGTTTAAGAAGGCTTACTTTATGGCAGGAACTGTCTTTTGCCTTTTTTGTGCCCCTGTGATTAGTTTGGGGCCTAGCACAAATAGGAGCTTAATGACTATTCTGGACACCTCATTTTCTAAAATTCAGGCATATTTTACCACTCCTCCAGGGTCCTGTAGTACCTTTACACGGATTTGGGACTATCTAGTCTCTGTCATTGGTTAAGTTCCTATAAATTATTTCCCTCAATTTAGGAGATCTGTAAACTTCAGTTTCATTTAACCATTAAATAGCTTTTTACAAAGGAGTATTTACTTTAAAGGTACAGTAAAAAGAGACAAACATTTCCTAACAGCACTTGTGGGACATAATCCTCCCTTATAACTCTTCAGTATCTGGGGGAGGGAGGGAGATTAGATTTACAACTCAACTTGTTCCTATACATTATAATAACACAAAGTTCCAAGTCTAACCATCCTGGTCTCCTATCTCAGCTCTTGGTTGCCATGATAAATGTATTGCTAAAGTGTATTGATAATATTGATAAAAATATGTATTCACTGGCTTTTACATGTACTTTTAAGATTTATGAAACCCTCTAAGTGCTATATTATTTGATCTTATAATAAAGCCTGAGATATAGGTACTAGAGGTATTATTATGCCCATTTTACAGATGGGCATAATAATTTTACTAAAATTCAGAAAATTAATTATCAACTAATAAATATCAAGAATATGAAATATATATCAAAATTTCTGCTAATTTGAATTCCATGTTTTTGTTGTAACACTATGCTAAAGTATCTACTTTTTTCTTTTTTTCCCCCAAGATGTAATTTCTAACGAATTTCATATAGTTGTTAAAAGTGTAACTGAAGAAATAAAAACAGAATCATTAAATCTGATTTAACAATTCATTTGATATACATTTTTAAAAGATCTATGTACAAAGAACTCTACTAGAATGGAAGGAATACTAAATGAAGACATGATGTCTACGCTTGTACAGTTTACACTCTAATAGGGAACACCTGAATGAATGACCCATTTGTAAAATTTATTGATAGGAATATGTGAGTGAAACTCATTGAGGTATCACTTGCTAAACATGTTCTAAACTAGCTAATGCTTCTTGTACTTACTCATAGCATTTCATTAATCTAGTGCCCTATATATATATTCTTGGAGCTCTCTGCAGTGATGATCACACCAGAAAGTTGAGATCTTATCCACTGTGCAAGCAGAGAAAGTTCCCTTACCTTCTCCATTTCTCCTCCACTTCTCCTTTGGGAGATAATAGGAAAGCAGTTAACATTACTCAATCTGAAGTTTTTAGACCAAACTGAAAGAGAAATCCTTGTCAGTCTTTCTATATCAATTTCAAAATAACATCCTAATTAATTTTTTCTTGATCAGCCAAGAAAAGTACTCCTCCCTAAAACAATTAGGGCAATGGTCCAACTAGGGAAAAAGTTTCCTGAACAGTCTTCCTAAGTGTAATATCCTCCTTGTTCTTGTCCTCGGGGGCCTTGGGGAAGTTTAAGATCCATCTAACAGAAGGAATAAATTTATTTGGGCATTTCAGTAATTGGAAGCTAGTGTCATTTATTACCTAACTGTAAAGGAGTGATTGAATAATTTCAGGAAAAATGACTACGCAAGGGTGTGCCTACAGTTTAATGGGCATTGTTTTGCTTAATGAACCAAACTTTCATTTGAACTTTATTTTTACCCATTGTGAATTAATCTTTGTTCAAGAATTCTTTTAATTGGGACTCAAATGTTTTTTATAGAGAAGTGACTAAGGGTATGAGAAAACTTTCAGTCTCTATTTCAAGCTCTATTGTAAAGTCATTTCAATCACGTCTGACTTTCCAAGACTCCTTTTGAACTTTTCTTGGCAAAAATGCTGGAGTGGCTTGCCATTTCGTTCTTCAGCTCATTTTACAGATGAGGAAATGGAGGTATATAAGGTTAAACGACTTGCTCAAGATCATACAACTAACAAGTATTTGAGGTCAAATTTGAAATCAGGAAGATCAGTCTTCCCTACTCCAGGGCCAGCACTCTATTCATTGCATCACCTGACTGGTCCTTACTATCAGATAGGGACTGTACAAAAAGCTGTGGGATACGGGTACAAAAGTGAAACTGTCCCTGACTTCAGGGATTTTGCATTCTATGGGAGTTTAGGTGAGCGGAGAGACAATGAACATATAAAAGCATATGCAAACTATATGCAAAATTAATACAGAATATTTGAATAAGACAAATCTCTGTTTAGAGAGTAAGTAGAACATTCTTATAAAAGGTGATACTTAAGTCAAGTCAAAAACAAAACAAAACAAGAAAACAAAACTAGAGAATAAGAAACAGAGGGGAGAAGGGAATGCATTCCAGATACCATAGCCAATGTAAAGTCATAGAAAGGAGTTGTGATTTATTATATATGAAGAACACAAAGGAAACCAGTTTGATTTTTAGGAAAGCAATGTACAATATCCACAACATTGAATAAACAATAAAAGATAAGTTAGTTGCAAGTTGGGGATAGGTTCTAAGCAGCTAGATGATGCAATAGATAGAGTACTCAACCTAAAGTCAGGAAAAGGAGTTCAAAACCAAATTCAGAAACTTGCTGGCTGTGTGACCTGGAGCAAGGCACATGGTTTCTATCTGCTTCAGGTTCTTCATCTATAAATTGGGAATAATAATAATAACACTTAAATCCCAGTGTTGTGAGTAGGGGCAGGGGAGAGAAATGAAATATCTAGAAAATACTTTGCAAACATTAAACATTCAGTCATTAATATCATTATTATTGATACTATTATTTCTGGGTATTTACATTTTATTTAAAGATGCATGCTATTGAGTAGAGTTCATTCATTGAAGAGAGTTTATTCTGAAAGTTGTGTCAGAATTAGATTACAAGAAAGAGAGACTGAGGCCAGGAGACCAAATGGTAGATCAATACCATGGTAGATCAAGTATTCATGTCTATCCATTGAGATGATAGCTTTCTCTGCTGAAAATAACAGCCCACTAAGTGGAGGCAAACAAAAAAAAAATCTTCCATGAGATTTTTGTTAAAATGTTAAAGGTCCTATTTTAGTGTTTTTACTGCACAAAAAAATTACCAACTATGTCAGAAGATTTCTAAATGTCTACTTTAGTTTCTCAAGGAGCTTTTTTTCTCTTGTCCTTATGTTTACAACCAAAGAAATTCTTCCTGAACTTTTTTTCTAAGCCAAAAAGGATATACAGAATCAGACCTATTCTTCCTTGATGATGGTTTTTGATGGATTGAATCTCAATAAGGAGAACATGACCAGAGTTATCTCCTGGATGAGACAACTAATTGAGATAATTTATTGGGAAAGCCAAGCAATAATTTATATGTTCCCACACAATCTAGTCATTTGTTTTCATGTACGTTAGCATCCTCCACCAAATTCCTTCCATGGTACTTCATCATGGTGTGGGGGAATCTCAATATTGTGTCAGAGAAGTGTTATACACATCTTATTAAAGTAAAAAGTCTTTGAGTAACAAGATGTTGTTGTACTCAAGATGTATTGTACTCAAGAACCATTCTTAAAGGACCATCACCAATTTGGCCACAGAGTATTGAATTTTTGTGAGTGAAGACTATTTCCCAAAGATAAACACATAAACTAATTCTTAGATATCTTTCCAGTCTTTTTCAAGCTTATTTCCCCCCCATATATTTTACAACCCAGTGACACTGTTCCTAACAAAGGTCACTCAATTTCCAATTTTGTTGCATCTTCATTGGTTGATCCCCAAGCCTGGAATTCTTTCTCTCCTCATCTATATCTCCCAGTTTTCCCACCTTCCTTTATATTTCAATTTAAATCACTTCTGCAAGAACCCTTCCAAAATCTCTCTTCCTAATTGTTTCTTTAGGTGTCTAAGAATATCTCCAATTTACCCTGTATATATCTTGCTTTAACATAATTGTTTTCATGTTTTCACCATTCTGTGAATTCATTGAGAATAGGAACTGCTTTTATCTTTCTTAGTATTTCCAGGACTTGACAAAGTATCTGGCATATAGTAGATGCTTTTTAATAATTGCTTGTTGACTAACTGGCTGGTTGATGTTTGGAAAGTATGAAATGATGACAATAGTTGATTAAAAATGATGTTTCCCAATATCCATTTTTTAAAAATTCATAAAATATCCTATAACTTAAATGAAGAAGGAAGAAGGGAAAGGTGAACGAATGAAGAAAGGAAGGAAGAGAAAGAGAAGGAATAAAGAAAACTAGGAAGCACAGTGTTTGAAAAATAATAGATGCTTAATATGTGCTTATTCCCTTTGTCCTTTCCTTTCTGTCAAGATGTGCTAGCTGTAAGTGGATCAGAATTTTAATACTATTTCAATATTTACTAATTTATTCTAAAGTAACACTGTTGAACATCCCAAGTTTTTATAATATATAATAATATCATAGAATTTAGAACCAGGGAAGAACTGAAGAGGCCAGCTTATTTGATGTCATGTTTTACAAATAAGGAAGCTGAGTCGCAGAGAGAGATAAAGTAACTTGTCTAAGGTGAACATAGTAGCAGAGCTAAGAATCAAACTCCAATTCTAATACCCTTTCTACAATAATTTATTTCCAAATGATGGGTTATGTTTAAGCAACATTTTATCTTTGATATTAATATGTGTCTAAGCATTGTTACTATTCTCAAGGATTGAATGGTATAGCTAAGGGTATGATTAGGTCTCAGCTGACCATAATAAAATTATAATGTGGATTGTGGTGAGCCATGTCCACACAAGATGAAATTCCTTGAATTGTAAAATAGTTCTGATATTTTCAGATTTTAGAACATTTGATCGATTTCATGAATTTTTAAACAAACAAATCTGAAGCACCTACAAAAAATATTTAATAATCATTCATAAATGCAACCTTAGAGTCATTAGAATTATGAATTAATTTTTTTTAAATTTACATACCTTAAATTCTGCTGGCCAAAAAAGAAACTGGAACTAAATATTGAAATGACTAAGCTAGTCATTAACTGAATTTATCCAACTGGATAGCTTTAAATAAAAAGAATGCATTGTTATTTCTATATTTTCTCCTCAAAGAATCAATCCTAATGAATGAATTTGGATATTTGCCAAGTATTGTATATACATTAACTTGGAAATAACTAAGAGTAATTGTTATGGCAGTATGTCTCTTTAAAATGCATTATATTAAGCATTTAGATTTTAATTATAATAAATTTCTAGAATCTAAGCTAAAAGCTCAGTTTATTTAACCTTCATTTAGAGGCAGACTTCCATGTACACACACATGTGCACATGCACACACATATACACATCACTGAGCTTGCCATTCTGAGCTACTAAATTCATGTATTTATGGAAAGGAAAGTTTTTCTCTGATATGTATGAATGATTGATGCTATCAACTTTCCAGAAAATGAAAATGCCATTAGAAGACAGTCATAAGTAGAAAATAAGTAATATTTATCTGGTTTTATGTAGTACTAGTTGTTCTATTGTTGATAGGTTCATTACCCATATTGTTGTTTTTTCCAGCTCCGTGACAGATATTAATTATTAATATTTTTATTTAAGGATTTTTTTTCTCTGTTCTGTAATATTTTATGCATATTTTATGAATTTTTTTCCAGTGGTGAGTGGGAAGCAGAGAAAAAGTTATTTGAAAATGTAAAATATGTAATGAATTTCATCTTGAAAAAAAATATATATATGCATGAGTGAGTATATATACATATATGTACATACATTCTATATACATAAACACCCATATAAAATGTTTTTGGCTTTGTATTCAAAATAAATTACATTTCAACAGTAGATTTCCTGAATCCTTACCTTCTCCCCAAAAAAGTAAGACCTCAGGTCTTTCTCAGTGACAAAAAAAAAAAAAAAATCTATAATTATGACTAAAGGGTCAAGTTTTTTTGATTTTCTGAACATTTTTCTTTATTTCTGAGATGAAAGGGTAAATTGAAATTTCTCGTTCATAGTTATTAACTGTAGCACAGACAATAACATTTCCTGAACAATGAGAACTAATCTGAATAAAAGATGACATTTAATGGTCCTCTGGTACTCCACATGGATTTGTGATCTTGTAGCAATTTGTTCCCTTAATGCAGATTTCATTAATGCCTGCTTATCCTGTACAACTCTTGTCCCTGTTTTCTCAGAAGTTTATTATGAAAAAGTGAGGAGGTTTCCACCCAACTGTAACCCTTACTATTTTATATTTTGGGCACTTAAACACAAGTTAATAAATTTTTAAAAATGTGAAAGCTTCTCCTATTGAAATGAAATTTGACTCAATTTTTTTAAAAAAGTAGCATTTAATGCTATGTTTCATATGATTAACAGTAACAAATTGGCATAAGATTTTCTCACAGAAATTATACAAAGATAAATTAATCCAAGAATTATTATTCCCATTTTATAGTTAGGAAAACAGGATTTGAGCAGTAAAATAACTTACCCACAGACATATAACTCGTAAGTCTCTACAGTGAGATCTGAACTCAGGTCTCAAGTTTATTACTGGGCTGCCTCTCTATTAAACAGAAAATTATTTGACACCTTTCTAGCAATCCACTAGCCAAATGAAATTCACCAACTTGGTTTACCCAATCATCAGTTTTAGGATTTTAGATTGGAATAGATCATCTAGTTTAGTCCCTTTACTGTGCAGAAGAATAAAATTATGGGAGCTAGGTCAATGAATTACTCAGGGCCATCAAGACAAAAAATTAATAGAACTAAATACATTTTCTCTTCTGAATTCAAATCTTGGGCTTTCCCCCTTTTTGTGACATTTCTAAGGACTTCATGGTCAAGTCTTATTTCCAGTCTGATTATTAGGGAGTAAATGTGGAGTTGTGAATCATACAAATATTTTAAAAATAAATAAGAGAATTTTTTTTCTATTTACCCACTTTAAAACTTAAGACTAGAAAATCCAAAAATGTTTAAATATTCAGTAAATAATATACTGTATACTTTTGTCTCATATAAAGACAAATTAAACAAGAAAAAAAGCAGAAAGGAAAAAGGGAAAGGAGCATAGAGAAGTGAATGGACAGGAAGGGAGGCAGAAATAGAGAAAAGTGGAGAGTATCAGGAAGGAAAATGGTGGAGAAAGAGGATAAAAAATTCAGCTACATATTTTTTACTTTTACATTAGGTACCTAAAAAATCCTTATTGATACAAAAGTAGAGGGAAGGACAGTGAGGGATAGAGTAAAAGATGGGAAAGTTACAGAATAGTAAGAAAATTATTGCACTTGGGGGGAAAAAAGAAAAAGGGGAGGGAATCAGAGCCAAAATGACACAAAGGAGAGTGGAAACTAGGAGGGACAGAGATAGATCTGGGCACTGTAAGTAAGTAGGAGAAAGTGTTACTGAATGATAAACAGTTTTTATCAAATCCTGCTTTTCACTTGGTCAGCAGGCCTCTTAGTTTTTATTTTTTATTTTGTTTTGTTTTTCCTCTGGAAAATTCAGCAGTTTGCTCATCTGTGTAGGAAGCACTGCAACATTGGTAGCAATCATTTTAGCATCACAGGGACTGCAATGTTACAAGATGATAAATTTTTCCAATAATCAAAGTCTATCCTTTTAAACTCTGAAATATAGAACCTTCTTTATCTCCTCTATCCTTCACTCAACCCATCTCCTGTTCCCCACAAGGCATCTAGGTCTGTGGATAAAGACCTTGGAATACAGAAGATCCATCTTTGTGAGTTCAAATCCAGTCTCAGACACTTAATACCTATGTGATTCTGGGTGAATCACTTAACCCTGTTTGCTTCACTTTTCTCATCTATAAAATGAGTTTGAGAAGGAAATGTCAAACTATTTCAGCATCTTTGCCCAAAAAAACTCAAAATATAGTAATAAAGAGTTGGACGTGACTCAAAGGATTGAACGAGTACTCCCTCCCCCTTTTAAAATCCATTTTTAATGGAAATCTTGATGTATTACAATCAGTATCTTGCTTTTTGAAAGAGGGCACAGAAAATCTTAACTTTTTGTGAGCTAGAATATAGAAGGGTTGGAGTTCTCTAGATTTGAACTCAGATCTTCTTAATTTCAAGTCAAATGCTCTTCCCACTGTGTCTGCCATCTAGTTAACTTAAGCATAATTTTCTTAGCACAGCTCAGTTTCAGTATGTCTCTTCCTTCTATTTAGTAATTTCCAGCGGTTCTCTATTATTTCTAAGATCAAATATAAGCATCATTTGGTATTTTTAACTGATGGAAATAAAATCAAAGTATATTGTACCAGATGACTTTTGATAAGCTATTCAATTTATCTGGGGACAGAGATGTGCTAGAGCCAGCACTAAACAGTTCCAGAAAGCTAATTATTAAATTTTCAATGTGAACATTTACATGTCAGAAGTAAGTAAAAGCTACAAATAAGGACTTGATATATTAATTTATTGGTTAACAAACAAAAATAATTGGGAAAAATGGTTAATGAGGATAAAATTTCAAAGTGTATTATTTGTATATTTTTTTAGAAAGCCAGTCATCAAACATTTATTACCATACCCTTGTTGCAGACCTTTAAGGGTCCCTTAATCTTTCAGTGTATCTACAAGGCAAAACGTTTTCCTAACAATCTTAACATATTTTCATTTTAAATATAGTAAAAAATAAATAGATATAACTGAAATAAACAGAAGCTCATCAAGATTCTCAATTTTTAAGAGTATAATGAGGTCCTGAAATCTACCCCCTCCCCAAAGAAACTAAGTGGATGGAATGATATCTAAGGTCCCTCCCAGCCCCAAATTTTAAAAAAATTATTTATTTTATTCTGAATTTAAGAAATAAAAAAAAAAAAACATTTTCACGATGAAATGGGATAGAAAAACAGAGGACTGCACCTGAAATTGCAGATCCAGTATGTCCAACTTGTTAAATTCCTCTCAGATATAACAAAGCTATCATGTAACTTTCTTTTTCTCCCCTCTTCTTTGCCATCCCAAATATTAAGATGGCTACCATTAGCCACAAATATGTATAGCGTGCACGCACACACACACACACACACACACACACACACACACACACACACACACTTCTTGACCACATAATTGGAGAAAGACTCACATTCCAAAGTTCTTTATATATTTGAGATAAAGTCAAAGGTCATATGTCAGGAACTGTCTATAAAATTTCTCCCCCACTTTTCCATTTTCCATCTGATCTTGACTACATTTGTTTTATTTGTCCAAAACATTTTTAATTTAATGTAATCAAAATTGTTCATTTAACATCTCACAATGGCCTTTCTTTTGTTTGTTCATAAATTATCAATCCATAAGTTTGATAGGTAAGTGTTTAATATTCTTTAAATTTTCCTGTAATATCTCCATTTATATCTAGGTCATGTATCCATTTTGATCTTATTTTGATAAATAGTATCTGGTAAATAGTATAAGTCTATGCCCAATTTCTGCCTAACTACTCTTGAGCTTTCCCAGTATTTTTTTTTTCAAATGGCAAATTTTTATCACAAAAATTTAAGTCTTTATACTTGTCAAATACTATTATATTCATTTGGTGCTGTAGATTGAATGTCTACTCTGTTCCAAAGATCTACCTTTCTGTTTCATTGCCAGTATCAGATAGTTTTGATAACTACTATCTTAATATTATGGTTTAAGATGTGGTACCCTAAACCTCCGTGTGTGTGTGTGTGTGTGTGTGTATACATTTTCAGTTTAGTTTCTTTGATATTTTTGACCTTTAGTTCTTCCAAAAAAATTTTATTATTTTTTTCTACTTCCATAAAATATTTTTTGATCATTTAATTGGGGTAGTATTAAATATATAGATTAATTTTGGTAAAATTATCAGTTATTATATCAGTCCTGCCTACCCATGAATAATGAATATTTCTCCATTTATTTAAATCTGATTTTATTTGTGTACAAAGTTTTTTATGGTTTTGTTCATAGAGATCTGGGTTTGTTTTAGTAGGTCTATTCCCAAATATTTTGTAACTTTCTAGACTTAACAAGTGAGTTGCCTAGTATCACATAGCCAGCAAGTATCTGTCTGAGACCAACTTTAAATTCAAGTTTTGTGAGAACTGACATTGTATCACTTAGAAGGCTCCCACACAATCATAGGATAATAGATTTTAAAATAATAGCTTACCTTTCTCATCTTACAGATGAGAAAACTAAATGAAAAGAGTACTGACTCTGGAATTGGAGGACCTATGTTCAAATCCCACCTCTGATTTTACTATCAAAATGGTATTTAGAAAATCATGTTAATATCAAGAAATGGTTTCTGAAATTCTTGCCAACTTTATTTTTGTGAATTGTCCCAATGTTTCATGGACAATTACTGACAGAGGAAGGAATTTATTCCAACTTTTTCATTCTTTCCTATTGCAATTCCAATCTTTCATTCAACTTTTCACCTTTTTCACAATAGTTAATATTTCATCTTTATGATTTTTTTAGTTCATCTTCAAAATGGCTTGAATTTTCTGCAAAGAATAATTCAAATCAGAACTCAAATGAAAGAAAACTTTTATTATTAATATGTGCACAGGGAGAGGAATGGTGAATTTGTAATTTAAGGAAACTTCCTTAAACAATACAGATTAACATTTTTTCTGCAATTCATTGTCTTAGAAAAGCTGCCTAAAGATTAAGAGGTTAGCATCTCTAGTCATATGAAAAGTTGCTCCAAATCACTATTGATCAGAGAAATGCAAATTAAGACAACTCTGAGGTACCACTACACACCTGTCAGATTGGCTAAAATGACAGGAAAAGATAACGATGAATGTTGGAGGGGATGTGGGAAAACCGGGACACTAATACATTGTTGGTGGAACTGTGAACGGATCCAACCATTCTGGAGAGCAATTTGGAGCTACCCTCAAAAAGTTATCAAACTGTGCATGCCCTTTGACCCAGCAGTGTTTCTACTGGGCCTATATCCCAAAGAGATCTTAGAGGAGGGAAAGGGACCCACATGTGCAAGAATGTTTGTGGCAGCCCTTTTTGTAGTGGCTAGAAACTGGAAACTGAATGGATGCCCATCAATTGGAGAGTGGCTGAATAAATTATGGTATATGAATGTTATGGAATATTATTGTTCTGTGAGAAACAACCAGCAGGATGATTTCAGAGAGGCCTGGAGAGACTTGCATGAACTGATGCAGAGCGAAACGAGCAGAACCAGGAAATCATTATACACAGCAACAACAATATTACATGATGATCAATTCTGATGGACATGGCTCTCTGCAACAAAGAATTGTCTCAAACCAGTTCCAATTGTTCACTGAAGAAAACCATATACACCCAGAGAGAGGGAAATGAAATATGGACCACGACATAACATTTTCATGATCTCTATTGATGTTTGCTTGCACTGTGTTGTCTTTCTCTGATTTTCTTTTTTTTCTTGTAGATAGGATTTTTCTTGCACAACTTGTCAAGTATTTCAATATTATTTACATGTAGTGGACTCCCTGACATCTAGGGGAGGGGAGGGGACTGGGGGTAAAAGTTGTAATGGAAAACTTTGTAAAGATCAATGCTGGGGAACTACCCATACATATGTTATACAAATAAAAAGCTTTAATTAAAAAAAAAAAAAGATTAAGAGGTTAGGTGACTTGGTCACAGTCTAAAGACACTACATTTCAGAGGTAGTTTTTCAGTCCTCACTCCTGAAATCAATGCTAGCTGTCTTTCAACTATGTCATTTTGCTTTTCATACATAATTTGAAATGATTTAAAAAATAACTCATAGTAACAAATGTATTTTTCTTAGTTGCTGTTTCTTAATTCTCATGTTCTTGCCTTTACCCCAAAGTATTATCATTATGATCATAATAGTAATAGCTGCTATGGCCAAAAATATCCCCCTGTCCAAATCTCTATGACTCATTGCTTAGGTTTTCAGGGTTTAGAATAAGTGTAAGTAACAATTGTTTTTTTTTTTGTTGTTGTTGTTGTTGTTGTTGTTAATTTGGCAAGATATTTTCATAGTCTTCCCAATTCAGAGTGATACTTTTGTGATGGTAAATTAGGCTAACTTTTTTCTCAATTTATACCTAGACCTTAGTTATTGAATGGGTGTTGTCTCACACAAACTGTAGCCTGGGAAAAACCTTAAATTAGAAAGGCCAAGGTCATTCACTGCATCCTGGGCCACCTTTAGTTGTCTGGACTCTTTTGTTTTTATTTTAAAAGCCTGACAATTACTTAATGAGTCATTAAAGGGCTGATTACCTAGTGAAACAGAAATTCTAGGTAATAGCTTCTGACTTATTATTAACACTATACTTAGCTTGGTGCCATTCACAGGTGTGGACATATGCCTTTGTCTTTTTTACATTCAAGAGTTAAAGCTTTTATTTCCTCAACTCTTCATTTGCACTTAATTTAAAAGTCAGATTCTTTAGTCCATGACTTGAGGGATGGTCTGAACAAAACGGAAAACATTTTGTGCCAAAAAAAAAAAAAATTTAAAAATTAGGTTCTGATTTTCTTATGTAGTTTAGCAATTTAGTTCAGGAGCATCTAGTTCCAACTAAAATCCTGTCTTCTACAGGAAACCTTTGCCAATCCCTCTTAATTTTTAATGACTTTGCTCTCTTAATTATTTCCTATTTCTGGAAAGTCTACTCAGTGATTAACTTTTGCCTTTTAAAAAATACATATTATACTTTACCTGGTGCCATTCATAGGTAGGAATTTAATCTTTTTTCTGATTTTCAATATCTGAACTTGGATTTGAATTCAGGTCTTCCTGACTCCAAATTGCCCCATGCCAAGAATGCATAAGTTAAAAATCTGGCCTCTGACACATCCTAGCGGTGTGACCCTAGGCAAATAACTTAATGCCCTAGTAGACTAAGCATTTATCTAAAAATTGCAGAGAGCTGCTAACCTTTCCTGTCAGAGAGTATTTCCTTGCCTAGGAATTCTCTATATCACTGAAATCACAGATTTGTTGTCTAGCCTTAATCTATTATAAATTCATTGTTGTATATGATGAAAAAAATCTGAGGAATTTCAGTGCCTTCTGACTAATCACAATAAGATTGACATAGATTTAGTTTAGTTATAGGGTTAAGCATATTTCTTTTTATACACACACCTGTATGTATCAAATGTATATACATGTTCACTTTGGTCAAAATACTGTATGCTATAGTTTCGTTATTACATGATTTTATTAGACCTGGGCCATCATGCTAGGCTGAGTCTTGGGCAGGGGTGAAGATGATATCAAAAATAGATGATAATGTTTAACCTATATTGGATAGCTCACTGTCTTGGGGTGGAGGGAAGAGGGAGAAAAATTTGGAACACAAGGTTTAGCAAGGTGATAACTATCTTTACATATATTTGGAAAAAAAATACTATTAAAAAATTAAAACAGAGCATCTAAAAAATTGATGATTATCTTTAGGGAGAAAAAATGGACTTTGGTAGGTCTTCTATTGCCTACTTTCTTTAGCAAAGGTCACAATCTTTCTAAGCTTTCTCATCTGAATGATTTTTATAAATACTCAACAAAAAAGATCTATCAAAAAAGTATACTGCTTCCATCTAGGTCAATTAACATTTAGTAACCATTGCTGTAATAGCTGATAGTCCATTAAGAAGAAAATTTTATAGAAGAAAAGAGGATTAGATTTGGAATCAGAGAACCTGACACATTGAACCTGACACATATGACCCTAGACAAGTCATTGGACCTTAATTTCATTTCTGGAAAATTAAGGGACTGGACTAAATGGACTCTGAGTTGTTTTTTTTTTTTTTCTAGCTCTGGCTATAAATCTATGATTTCTAAAATAACCGAATTTTTATCCCCAAGTTCAGTCTTTGGCATCCTAGCTATGTGATAATATTTAAGCCTCATCATTTCTCAGTGCCCCCAACATCTTCCAAGATTACAAAATCTAAGAGAACTCAGGTCTCCAAGACTCTCAGATCAGGTCTTCACTACACTGGAGTACCTCTCAAGTTAGGTGAGCTGTGTAATATTCCTATTTTGTAAATGAACAAACTCTGATGTCCTTCCTCAAATGTGAACTGGACCTTTTGGAAAGTTCTTGATTTCCTCATAGAGATATTTTGAAAAGTTGAAGATATTTAATGAGGAGTCTTATGGAAGAATGATCACAAACATGGACATTTAATGGAAGGGATTGTCCAGAAGCCTCAAGAGCTCACTGCCTGAAATGAAATCTATAAAGGCAAACAATAGAAATTAGATTTTGTAGTACTATAAGTGTCCTAAGATTGCCTGTGATCTTGAGAGATAATAATTTTTGAAATGTCTGTGGTTAGCAAAACAGTTAGGTACTACTTTGATAGCCTAAATGTAGAAAATATTGACTTTAGTTCATGCAGGTGAAAAAACATTGCATAAGAGCATGAAAATATTTGCAACAAAATTATTATCAAAATAGAGCATCAAAGCTTACTTAACCGACCAAGCAGTGCAAGGTTTTTTTTTTCCCCCAGCATGTACTCACAAGTGAATCCCCATTAAGATTTCTGTGAGAACTTTAACTTTAAAGAGTTGCATTATAGACTCTGTAATAAAAATGGTAAAAAGACATTCATAGGCACATAACATATGTCTGTAAAAATGTTGTAAATGCATACTATGTAATTACAGAAGCAGTGTTTTTACATATAAATGCAGACACATATATTTAGAATGATCATTAAAAGAGAATAATTTTGGTGAAATAAGATTTCCCATTAAATGTAATTGAGCTTTCAGTTGTTACTAAGTTGTAATAAAAGAAGATTTTTAGAAGACAATAATGTACACTGGAGTTTCCTATTTTTTCAGCTACTAAGATCTCCTTTAGTTCAGTTATGAGACACATCACAAATAGACAAACCAATTCAAATAAATTTAAAAAAAAAGTCCATTCAATTAAGCAACATTTATTTATAGATCTTTCTTTTAGTTTAATTTAGTTTGTTATTGTTGACTGGACCATAATATCACAGGGCATATGTTTAGAGCTAGAAGAAATCTTGGAAGCCATTTATTGAGTCCAACTAGCTCACTTTACAAATGAAGAAATTGGGGTACAGAGAGTTTCAATGATTTGCCCATATTACACAGCTCATAAGTATCTCAGACAAGATTTCAACCTGGGTTTTCCAGATTCTTTATCCTACAATCTATTCACTAGGCCATCCAGTTGCTTTATAGAACTAGAGCTGGAAAGATGTCTTGAGACTCAGAGAGATTGTCTTTTGCCCAAAGTCACTGGCAGCAAGTGAAAAAAATGGGATTAACACACAGATCATTTGATTGTGGCGACAGCGCTCTTGCCATGATATCAGGTTTCCTACTCCTTTTAATGGCCAGGCCTACTAGCTAGATGGTTCAGTGGTTAGAACCCTGAGCTTGAAATCAAGACAGTTTCTTCATGAATTCAAATCTGGTTTCAGATGCTATCTGTATGATCCTGGGCAAGTGACTTATCTCTGTTTTCCTCAGTTTTTTCATCTGTAAAAACAGTTCTAGAAGGAAATGAAAAACTACTGTAATATATTTGCCAAGAAGACTCCAAATGATGTCATGAAGAGCTGGAAATGACTGAAAAGACTTAAGTTTTAGAAGTCTCATGGATAAGCGAATCTAAGGATACTTTTCTTCAATCTAAGTGGACAATTAGAAACCAAACTTCCCTGAATCCCAATTTCCTAGTGGAAAAAAGGAGTATTTTCTCCAAATCAAACTGAATTTCTCAATCTAAATATAAAATGACTAGATCTAAGATAGTCTGGGAGCTACTAGACCCTGCATAGTTTAGGCAAACTTCGAATAAATTTGACTTTCTTATTATCAATGGTTTTCTACAAATGGAGATAATCTTTGAGTGTTACAGACTTTACCTACAATAATAATAGTATTGCATGCTTACAACATCTGAACCAGGGCTTGCATATCCACAATCTCACATTCTCTTATAATAGCCACATAAGAAGCAGTTTGAGTGGGAAAATGCCAACCTTGGCTCTGTTCAAATCCTATACTCTATGAGTAAAGAGAGTTCAGACCATGTTTCCCCACATCAGGTCACTCTTTAAAATGATAATTTAAGAAGATATCCTTGGTCTGCATTAGCAGACAAAGTTTCCACCCTAAGAGTGCCTACATGCTGTTTCAATACCCAGATTGGCTTTAGAACAAATAAACAAGAGTGAAATGCAATTGTTATTACCCTCATAGAGCAGGTGAGATGTCCAAGGCTTGTACAAGTATGTGACTTTCCCATGACAATACATCTCATTACTGAGCATATTTATGTGGTATTTAGATTTCTAGTAAAACAGCCTTTTTACTATGGCAAACTCTTCAAAAACAAAGGGCAAACAACAAAATCTGAGTCCCAGAAGCCCTTGGGAAGGTACTATTGCTGGAGCTTGCTCCTTCCTAGGCACATACTTTTCCAGATGGCCCAAAGAAGCCTACACTGCCATATTTACCCTTCTAACCCCCTTCTAAACTTTTCCTCATATACTACAATGTTAACACATTACTAATAATAGTACTATTTGCATGACATTCTTTTGAATCCTATTCATGGCTAGCAAATAAAATGTGGGTGTGATAGGAAAAGAGAAAAAGCAAACTTACTTGATGTATTACATAGGCCACATTATACCAAGCCAATTGGTTCATCTGTGTTGACTGAGTACTTAGAATTCTTCTGGGAGAAAGGTGTTAAATAAATAATAGTCTTTATGAGCTATGCTAGTATCCAATTCCCACTTGTGACATTCACTGTGGAAAAAAATAACCAAGTTATCTGTACTTTTGCTATCTAATTCATATGATAAGGGAAGGGTGGGAACAATCTACCAATGAATAGTTTCATCTGTTCATCTATGGATATTTTAATTGTTTTTGCTAAAGTACTGGATCAGTTCAAAAACAGAGTTAAGCTGACTATCATGGAAGGTTTGTGTTCTTTTCAGACAGAAACAGCATCTCAAGCACTCTGGGTCTCAGGGTAGCTCAGTTCACCTATCTGCCTGAGCTCTGCCATGGAGTTTCATAATAGTAGAGGGTGATTTGGCAGGGACAGTGTCATGATCTAGCTGTCAGCTTTGTCTTTTTAATTTGGGTTCAGCAGAATTCAGATTCTAAATTGCAAGACTATAGGTTTCAGAGAGAATGTGTTGTAAAGGGAATTTCCCACTGAGAGAATTTTACACCAATGTAATCAAAGGGTAAGTATAAAAAGAAAAGAATTTATGACAAAGGTCTGATAATGAACTCAATACTTTAGTCCAAGAACAAGACTTATGAGCTTTGGGGAAGCTCAGCATCTGTTGGCTGGTTTCATTCCCAACAAATCCCATGAAGCAAAAGCCTGGAAATTTAGTTAAGGTCATCTGAAATAAGAGACTTCCTTAGCCAGGTGACCTAGATCACTACCTGTAGAGTAGCAATACAGAGCTATTGCCTGCTACTCTCTTGGAATTGTGGCCTAAGGGAAAGATCACTTAATAGGGATTCTGAGGAATGAAGTTAGAGATAACCCCAGGCAATGATTTACCATCCCTGGGATATAGAATCCTTATCTAAAAAAAAATAGGAGATTAGTGTAGGTAGCTTCTGAGAACTTGTCCCACCCCCTTCTAGATGGGACTTTTTCTTTGGAGACACATACACATAGAGAGAAAGAGAAAATCTCCAACTATTTGGCTTTTTCTCTTTCTGCATATATAGATATTTCCTATAACATATATATATATATATATATATATATAGTATGTATATATGTGTGTGTATGTGTGTGTATATATATATATATATATATACATATATATGTTAGAAAGAGGGGGAAAGAGAAGACAAGAAAGAAAAAAGAGACAGAATTAGAGAGAGAGGAAGGTGTATGATCTTGAACTAGTTACTTAACTTTGTTTGCCTCAATTTCCTCATTTGAAAAATGAACTAGAAAAGGAAGCGGAAAATCACTCCAATATCTTTTTCAAGAAAATCCCAAGTGGGGTCTTGAAAAGTTGGACATAAGTGAAAAATCACTAAACAATAGCAACAACAAAAAGTCACATAGGCAATAAGGATGTGAGCTAAAATTTGATCCTATATCCTCCTGCTTCAAATACAGTGTACTTCCTGCTACACTACAGTGATTTCTATAGGTTTTGAAAATGTAATTTAATAATTTATCAAAAAAATCATGTAGCAATTGAATTTATATTGTGGAACAATTTCAAATTTATTTTAACAATTTAATAATGAATTTTAAACCTAGTATCTAAAAACCAAGCAAGAAATAATAGTACAGGGGCAGCTATATGGCATAGTAGATAGAGTACTAACCCAAAGTCAGAAGGACCTCAGTTCAAATCTGGCCTCAGATACTTAACACTTACTAGCTATGTGACCCAGGCAAGTCACTTAACCCAAGTTGCCTTACCCCACAGAAGAAACAACAGAAAAGAAATAATAACATAGGACTAAAATTTTTTAAATTTATTTTATTTTTAATTTATGAAGTAAATCAGTTATTTCTATAACATAGTACAATAAAAAAAGATCATTGCACATGAAACTGCAAGTCTACTCTGCAGTATTTGCTATTCCTTTCAAATAAACAACAAAAACAAAAAAAAGGTTACACATCAATTTTTTTTTTCCTTCCTCCCCACTTTTACATCTCTTTCCCTGACCAGTCTGTCTGTTTTTTTTAAATACTCTCAAAAAATTGCATGGTAGAGGAATTAAAGAGGTGATCCTAGCATTAGGATCTATCCAACTCCTGGCTCTGACATCCACTGGATTTGTTATTCTGAGCAAATTACTACTTAACCTCTCTGATTTTTAGGCAATTTTCTAAAATTATAAATTGCTGAGAAGATGTTGGCCCGCATTACAAAGTAAAGTTTCCTCACCAGGGTATTCCTCATGCCAATGAAATCACATTCTCTATCCCTTATCCTAACCTAAGTTCAGTGACTTACTTTGTTTTAAAGACAAAGTTATATTCTTTTTTTTCTTTGTTATCAGAGTTTTCTTTAAATTAATTATTCACATGTAGGTAGAAAAATTAAGCAGATCTTCCCAACACCAACTTTACAGATGTTATTAGTTGAAAATACTATGACTTAACTATGAAAATACAAAATATCCAATGTTATTTGTCATGATACTTAGAATTATAAGACACTTTGAAAATCATATATTTGTGACTATATATTACAGATAAAGAAACATAAAACCTTTCTTCTAAGGCTTTTATTCTCTTAGACAATGGAAAAGGGAAAGGAAGGGAACAAGAGAATTATTTAGTATTTACTATGTACTATGGGGACAGCTAAGTGGCTCAGTAGATACAGTACTGGGCCTGCAGTCAAAAAGACCTGAATTTAAATCCGGGATTGGACACTAATTGTGTGATCCTGGGTTACTGAACCCTATATGCCTTAGTTTCTCATCTGTAAAATGAGCTGGAGAAGGACATGGAAAACTGTTTTAGTATCTTTGCCAAGAGAGACCCCAAAGAGGTCTTAAAGAGTCAGAAATTCCTGAATAACAATAATGTGATAGTCACTACACTAAATGCTTTACAAATATTATTTCAATTCTCACAACAACTCTGTGAGGTAGATACTATTATTTCCCTTATTTTACAATTGAACATAGTGAGGCAGACAGAGGTTGTGACTGGGATCAGCTGTGTCCATCTACTAATTTACTTTGACTTCTCTAAATTGATTCTTTTGAATGTGCTCTATATCATTTGATGTAAACAAATAACTGGGCCATAATGTAATAAAAAGTGTTGAATTTGATTAGGGAAATAGAAAGTGCTTTGGAAATTACAAAGTATTAAGCAAATATGAGCCATTATCAATAATGTAATTATAATTCATTGAACACATAGTGGTAACAACAGTATGCTATAGGAGCCAAGAAAGACAATTAGATTTTTTGCCTCAATAGTATTTCATTTCTCCAAATAAAGATATATATATATATATATATATATACACATATGTACATATATATATATGTTTTCAACATTCATTTTTGTAAGATTTTGTGTTTAAAATTTAGATCTTAAGATGGACATAGAATCCAGTAATAGGAAGTGAAAGTCCTATCATTAGGTTGTCATTAGATCACATCCAAAAAATTGAGTTCAGTTTGAGGTGATGCCATTTTGGAAGACTTTTATAGCTGAGTTTGACCAGGTTAGGATAATTAAGATGATGGAATGTCTCACTTTTATCCTGCAGAAATACTTATTGAAGAAACTAGAGATATTTAGCTTGGAAATAATGAGATAGCTATCCTTAAATATTTCCCAGATTGTTAAATTTGTTTTGTTTGGTCCCAAAGTACACAACTAATAGCAATAAACAGAAGTTAAAAAGAGACAAATCAAGGTCAGGAAAAACTTCCTGAAGATTTTGGGTATTCAAAAAGTATTATGCTCTAATTTGGAATGTCAGGGGAAGTTTCCAAGAAAAGTCTGTAAGACTACTTCTCAGACATGTTGTGGAAAGAATTATCATCATAATCGTCATCATCATGCTAGTTGCTTCCTGGAATTTTTCCAATTCTGACATTCTGTGATCCTGGAATTATTAACATAGAATTCAGAGATTTTGAAAGGAGGGATCAAATTATGCTTATGTAGATATTATGTATACAGATATACACACTATATATACATACAGATAGATAGATAGATAGATAGATAGATAGATAGATAGATAGATAGATATCTTCATATCACTACCAGATACAATATCTGTGACTGGACATGTGATTTCATTTTATAGGAAACTCCGAGGTGAGTATATTCCCTCTACCAAAGTGGATGAGAATCTTCTTTGCAATTTAGGTCTTAGAGGGTTGCCTAAAGAACTAAGAGGTTTAGTGACTTGCCCAGACCTTACACATAGAGTTAAATAAATGTTTGCTGAATGAATTAAAGAATTAATGAATAACCCAATCAGAGTAGGATTATGAAATAAATACAACTTTCAAAACCCAAACAATACCATAAAGGAGATTTTAGACATGATGAAGCACATACTAGGTGTGGAAAGTTTCTTGCCAAAATTTAGTAATGAATGGTCATTACTTTTAAACTTGTTCAGTCTAGTGGCTTGATTTTTGTAAATTATATGTCAGACTATAAAAATTACCAGTATTTAAATCATGCTGACCATACAAATGAAAGGTGAATTGTAGTAGACTTCTTGTTCGTAATATGCTAACATTATTTTTTTTTAAGATTTCTTTTAAAATTTATCATCTTTTGTCTGTAAAGTACTTTGTAGCAATAAGTAAATTTTAACTATTGTTATTTCTATTATTAATCATCTTCAGTTCAAAGTTTAATTTTTTTTTTGTTCTGTTAAATCACTGTCTTAAAAAAAATCACTATCAAAAGAAGATAGATTAGAAATAGACTATATTACTCTATTGTAGCTAATTCTATTAATTTTCCGGTTCCCATAAGTTATCAGTGTGGAAATTACCTTCATTGAAATAGTCTGGCAACTAAGTGTCTGAGTGATAAAGTAAGTGTTCTCCAACATCTTTTTGTCACGTACTTATTTGGCTATCTGATGAAATTTATGGATCTCACTTCAGAATCATGTTTTTAAATACATACAGTAAAATAAATAGAATATATATTCTAACAAGGATGTAGTTTTCCCTTCGGAGTTCAAAGATCTACTGAAATTTACGTTATCTTCAGCTTTAGAATGCTTGTCTTAGAAAACTGCCCATAACACTAAGAGATTGTTACTTTCCCAAGTTCATAAAGCTTTTAAATATCAGGTGTAGACTCCAAAGCTGGAAGAAGTAGAAACATAACACCCAGAAAAGAAAACTTATAGCCTCACTTCTATCTTCCCAAACTGGAATAATGTATTGTTGTGGGTTCCATGTTTTAGGAAGGAGATTGACAATTCCTATATTTTCTGTTTTCATATATCTAATTCCATTGGGGGTGACAGTAGATTTTTGGCTATTTTTTGCTTACTTAATGTTCTATCTTCTGACATGTTCTTATTCCTTATCTTTGTCTTATGACTTCCCTCGCTTCTTTCACATTTTAACCACCATCTCACTTTCTGAAAGAAATTTTTTCTTGATCTTCTTGAATGTTAATGTCAATTTATCATATATTTTATAGAATGTTTTGTTTGTACATGGTTATTTGCATGTGGTCTCCCCCATAGATTGTTTTTTTTAAGGGAGGGGTAGGAATATAAACTGTTTTCTTTTTTTCCCCTTTCTTTTTACCCCCAGAAGTTAGCATTGTGTCAATCAATATTAATCAATAAGCATTTATTAAGTACCTAATATGTGCTGGTCAGTAGGTGCTTAATAAGTGTTTGCTATCTTATTCAATTGGATTTTCCCTATTAGAATTGTGATGTATAAAAAGTTCAAGAGACATAGTTTCTGGGTAATTAATCATTTTATTAATTGTGCTAATAAAAAGAATCAATGAAATTCTCCAATGCCAAAGACTCCTTGTAGAACCCACTCAACGCTTATATATCCGTGGAAGAGTGAGTGCTCCTGAGGGAGGAAGTCAACTCTGATATTTAACAAGATGAAAAGAATGAATATTATAATGAGAAGTGGGCTTATTCTGATAAGGTGCTGGGAGATGTGAATATGATCATTCAGTCTTAGACAAAAAGATTTATCTTTTATCCAGACTACCTCTGCCTAGGACAATCTGGACACAAAAGGGGGGAGGAGAAGGTGTCTGCTAAGACCTGGCTGAGTGTAGCATAATGGGCCAAAATTCACCTTAGATCAAATTCTTTGTAAAATTCTCTAGTTGGATGGGGTAAGAATTCCAAGATTCCATTTTATTATCTGCTCTGTCATTCAGAGAATTCTTCATTCTGTCATTCTTCAAATAAGAAAGGGAAAAAGTCCTGTATCACCCCAATATTTGATTATTTAATAATTATTTCTTTCAGAATGAAAACTTCTTTTCATTTCTTTTTATCCCCAATGGTTAACATACTATTCAGTACATAGTAAGCATTTTAAAAATACTTGTTGATTCAATGATTCAACAATAGAGTATGTGCCCAGAGGAGGACAGAGATTCCACCACAGAATTCTCATTTGAAGGAAGTGCAATTTTTAAGCATAGTGAATAGAAAATTTAGTAGAAACTTAATATTTATCTAAAAAATCTGCAAAAATTATTATATGGAAGAAATATTAGATTTATTTTCTGTGATTCCAGAGGCCAAAATGAAAATAGATGAAAATTATTAGAAGATAAATTTTGGATTAATGGGGAAGGGGGGACAAAAATTTCTAATAATTGGTGCTGTACAAAAAATAAAGGGAGATGTCACATGCCCAGGTCATATGTGAGATTTCTTCTAATTCTGAATTTCTATGATTGTGTTATGTTCTAAAATCCCCCTCATAGACAAAACATTCCATAAATCCATGAATGTGTTTGGGATGCAATTTATAACATATTTATATAATTCTTTAAGTTTGTAAATTTTTCTCAAATTGAGATTATCTCTTTTTTATAGCATCCTACTGATACAGAGGAGAAACTAATTCGGAAAGTGTTAAATATAGAGGCTGAAGGCAAGATTTGAATTTTGATCTTTTTTGGTTCCTTTTGTAGTATTCCTCTATATATTCTGCCACATTCTTTTCCAGAGAAAAGTTGAAAGACAAATAGCATGAAAGCCTTGCTTTGCTTTTCAGATCATATACTGGTACTCTCTCTCCTATGTAAATTTCTTTATATTCATTTTGTGTATATTTTGTATATACAGAATCTTTTAAAAGTTTTAGTATAGTTTTAATTTATTAAAACTTGAAAGTTAACCAAGGCAATCCCAATAGACTTTGGATAGAAGATGCCATCTACATTTAGAAAAAGAACTATGGAGATTGAATGTGAATCAACACATGCTATGTTCACATTTTTTTGTTGTTGTTTTGTTTTCTATCCCATGGTTTTTCCCTTTTGTTCTGATTTTTCCTTCTCAACATGATTCGTAAAATAATGCATATTAAAAATGAATTAATTTTTAAAAAGAAACTTGAAAGTTACTAAAATCTTAAAGGTCTTATAGCTAAAAATTTTCACTAAGACTTTTGGAGTATCCTATTTATGTATACATGTACATGTTGTCTACTGTGCTGGGGAAAACAAAACAAAATAGCAGCAAAAAAGAGAGACACTGAACATGGAAGTAGGAAGATTTTTAATCTTATCTAAGATACTAGCTCTCTGACAGTGGAAAACTCACTTAAATGTTTTGATTCTGTTTTCTCATCTAGAGAATAGGGACAAAAATATGTACCCATCTCACAAGTTTCTTGTGAGGATGCAATTTTACAAATAATGATTATATATTGTATGACATAATTGTGTCTTATTTATGAAAATATGTCTATATTCTTACCAACAATTTAAATGTAATACAAATGTTAACTATTACCATTATCAGTGTTATAATTATTTTTATTATTTCTCATGACAGAATCCTTGAAAACAAATATTATTTAATATTTGTTTTGCTTCCTCAGTATCTAATATAGTGCCTGGAACACAGTGGGTAATGAATAAATTCTTATGCATCAAATTATTTCTAGAGATACATATAAATTAAATCTTATTTAAAATATAGTATGGGAAGTATTTTTTTTTAAATGCTGAAGGGATTTTTTTTTTTTGGTGGAGTAATGTACTTTTTGGGGTATAAATGATCACTCCCTAATTAGTCTTTTTGAAAGGGTCAGATTTTTTATTTTATATCGAGCTTCATTTATGTGGAGCACATCTGTATTGGCATATGTCTTTTGCTTCCTCAGGACTATTTAGTCCAGAATTCCTATGGCAGCTTTCCAATTGGCAGAAATGCTCCTCAAAAATAATCATCCTTTCTTCATAGTCCTTGTTCTGCCTGCAGTAAAACCTGATAGCAAAGTCCTAAGTTCTTAAGAGCATGGGGATAACTGACCCAGGCTTCATTGTGGAGGTCCTGCTAATTTCCCCTGGTGTTGGAAGGGAAACAAGAAACAGAGACTTTCATAACTGAGGTTGACCAATGAATTGTCTCACTGAATGTGTTCAATTCTACGTCAGTTAGTTGGATTCATACTTGCTGAGGAAATATTCTCAGTTCATTGGAAAAATTGTCATTACTGTTTTGGAATAAGTACATCAACTCCCAGAGACAGGGACAGGAATCCTTTGTGTGCACAAACGGTAAGGTTGTATCTGCTAGTGCCCTTTGTGTTTATTTGGAATTGTCTTCTGTTTCTTTTTCTGAACTAGCCAGATGTGACATGATAGGGCCAGGAGCTTTCTTCAGCTTTATCAAGTCCTTGACTTTGGTGTAGAACATAGATAAAGGATATCTTCCTATGGACCTCTCAGTCAGTCAGAAAATACCAAATGGAATATCAAATTTCAAAAAAGAAGAAAAGACTACTTTCCAATTTAATTACAAGATTGAATGTATTGTTTAACTTTTTTCTATCTTTGTGTTTTTAATGACATGATTTTCAGTTTTCTCAAAACAAAATTTTTAAAATAACATACTTAATGGGAAACTGTCCTTAATTTAGTCTCATTGATTTTCTTAACAGTGATCTTTTTTCAGGTTTCATGCATTTTTTCTTAATAATTATTGCTACAAACTCTAGTATGTCTTCTATGATGCTCTAAAGTACATTTGTAATCACCAGAAATATAAAATTCCTCTTTGAGTTTTTCAAAATACATCTTTGGTCCTTTTACTTCTCTGTTATCTGTTTTTGGAAGGATGAAAATAACTATCAAGATGTCATGATTTAATGAATCATCCTTGGAGTTTTGAGCATAAAACATTTACTTAAGCATTTGAGAAGCATGCATGGTAGGAGATCAGAAAACTTGGGCTCAAGCTCAACATCAATAATATTAACTGTATGACATATGTTAACCTCAATTTCTTTTTTTTTCTTTTTTTTAAATTAAAGCTTTTTATTTACAAAACATATACAGGGATAATTTTTCAACATTGATTCTTGCAAAACCTTGTGTTTCAAATTTTCCCCTCCTTCCTACACCCCCTCCCCTAGATGGCAGGTAATCCAATACATTTAACTTCAGTTTCTTCATCTATAAAAGGGGAATAGCAATAATATCTACCTCCCAGGGTTATCTTAAGGATGAATTGAGATAATATATGTAAACGTTTTCTGAAGTCCACAGAGCAGGGTATAAATTTGAATTGTTATCATTAGCATTATATTATTAATTACAGCACACCAAGGTAAGGGCTTTGAGTTAATGTGATGGACAAGTCAATCAGAACTGGTTTTCAAATAGGTATCAGAAGGCAAGTGAGAGTCTTAGGCTTATAGAGAGAAAGGAGATATGCAGCAAAAATTGTTGCTAGGCAGTTCACTGCAATTTCTGGACCAAAAACCCAAACAGCTGCATACAATCTCTTATGTGAGATTTCCATTTACTGTGGATGCAGCAAGACCAAATGAATGCATGTTCACAGATAAGAGCATTATCTCAATCTTGGAGTGACTCAAAGTTCCCTTCTTTGACACAAAACAAGCATGAAAGTTTTGTTCTTTTGATCATGCATGGAATAATACTGACAGAATAGGGTTTTTTTGCTTTTTTTTTTTTTTTTCCCCACAGATGCTAAGTTCCCACATGGTGGAATAATAAAGCTAAACCTGTGAATCTGGTTGTGGACTTTATCTCTTTAAAAAGACTAAATAGCTTCATTGACTTCTTATAAGATATCTACAAAAGGGCGTCAAGGTGGGGAGGAGATATCAGGTTAGGAGGAGATGTTTCCTCTTTGGTAAAGCCTAGACTGAGAGATTCTGATTTCTGGAAAACAGAAATATCAACTGAATAGCAAAAACTAAGGCATAAATGCATGACCATTATATAGAAAACAAATGGAAAATGACTGCATGATTTAGGCCTTTCAAATTGATTTCTAGGTCAGTTATATAATAGATGTCAGTAATGGGCCTTTTTTTTAAAATTTTACATTGTTTTGGAAATGATTTTCTTAAGTTAAAATACTGAGTATAATTTTGAAAACTTCCCCTTGATCTGAATTTGGAAATAATTCTATCACAATTTCATCATCCACAAAACAAAACGGGAGCAAATCAGTCAGTTTTTTGGATCATCACTTGTAAAAGTAGTTATCTATATACTTTTTCCTTAGAACAGAACACTCTTTTTCTTAAGAGTACTAGACTGAAATTCATTGGGTAGTTTTATGTACCTTATCTGAAACTTTGCTTTAGGAGTGTTAATGCAACTTTATATGTAGATATATTCGACTTGTCAAATATTTTAATATAATTAAAATGTAGTGGACTTCCTGCTATCTAGGGGAGAGGTGGGGACTGGGGGAAAATTTATAACAGAAAGCTTTGTAATGGTCAATGTTGAGGAACTACCCATACATATGTTATGCAAATAAAAAGCTTTAATTAAAAAAAAACAACTTTGTATGTAGAGAAAAACCAATAATCCATTCATTTTAACAATAGGTTTTTAAAATAAAGTTGATAAAGAAGAATGTCTCTCCATTAGTACTATATCACAAACATTTCAAAATCTAAATTATCAACATTATTTCCTCTAGAATTGACATAAATTGAGTAAATATTTTATAATATTTTGCAATAAGTACTTTTATATAATCTTTAAAATTAATGATTGATTGTTACTGAAAATTCCCATATAGGCTTACAGATCTAGAGTTTCATGTACCTAAATCCCTTACTTTTATATCTAAAGTAACTGAATCCTTGGGAGATTAACAGATATAGCCAAAATTATACAGGTAGTGAGATGAGTTTGGAACCTAGGTCTTATGAGCTAAAATCCAATATGCTTTCCTCTGTAGAGGATGATGCTTCCACATAATTAGAAATAATATGATCATGTGTTTTCTTTATATCTTTTGAATTTATCACTCAAATAGATAATGACTAAAGAATTAGTTTAATTTATATTTGAAATACAACTTATATAATCAAGTACATTGTTATATGTGCATATATGTATTCAATAATATATATTAATCATACTCATATATATTTATGTGATATATTAATACAAACTATGTATGTACCAAACATTAGCATACTTTATATGTATATATAATATGTGAATTTATATATGTTCATAATTTATTAATATGAACTATGAATCTCCTAAGGCATCTATGACTTCTGCTAATCTTTTTGCCATGAAAAGATCATAAATCTGGAATTATAATGGATGTTGGAAGCCACCTAATCCGCTTCTATTTTATAGTTCAGGAAATGGTCAGTGAATGATGTTTTCACTGCAAAATCTATTAACGTTTCCTTCCCCAAATTTTCTTTCCAAATATCCAAATCCTCCTGCCTATTTATAGTGTAAATTAGAGATCATCAAACGCTCAGCCTATGGATCACATGTTATTGGCAACACTCGAGTATTTTGAACAAGATTGAAATGCAATGGGAAATATTTAATAAAATAAAAAATTATAATGGAAAAAATAATTTTTTTTCTTCCAATCAATATGTAGCTCACAGAAATTTTAATGTACTGTTTAATGACAACTGCTTCTATTTAAGTTTTATATTATTAGTGTAAAACAGAGCCAGTGCTTGGGTAATATTGTCACAATTACCTCTCTCCTCCAGGGCCTCACTATCACACTTCTATAAAATGATATATATTCCATGATTTTGATCATCTTCCTTGCTCTCTCCTTTTACCTTTTCTGACTCTTAGTGACTCCACCCACATTTTCAGATATGATAACTAAATAATGGTAATAATAGACAATAGCAGCAGTTAAACTTTGGTGGAAGACCTGGAATAAATCTGCTTTTTGAATTTTGTTTGTAGTCCTGGGAGAAGAGAAGTATGCGAGCACTCTTCCCCCATATTTGACTGAGATTTCCACAGAGTCATCTGACCTTTGACTTTTTCCAATTTTCCTATTTCTAGCAACATAGTAAATTATTATTATTATTATTTTAATTAAAGCTTTTTATTTGTATAGCATATGTATGGGTAGTTCCCCAGCATTGATCTTTACAAAGCTTTCCATTACAAATTTTACCCCCAGTCCCCTCCCCTCCCCTAAATGGCAGGAAGTCCACTACATGTCAATAATATTGAAATACTTGACAAGTTGTGCAAGAAAAATCCTATCTACAAGAAAAAAAAAAAGAAAACCAGAGAAAGACAACACAGTGCAAGCAAACATCGATAGAGATCATGAAAATGTTACGTTGTGGTCCATATTTCATATCCCTCTCTCTGGGTGTATATGGTTTTCTTCAGTGAACAATTGGAACTGGTTTGAGACAATTCTTTGTTGCAGAGAGCCATGTCCATCAGAATTGATCATCATGTAATACTGTTGCTGCTGTGTATAATGATCTCCTGGTTCTGCTCGTTTCATTCAGCATCAGTTCATGCAAGTCTCCCCAGGCCTCTCTGAAATCGTCCTGCTGGTCGTTTCTAACAGAGCAATAATATTCCATAACATTTATATACCATAATTTATTCAGCCATTCTCCAATTGATGGGCATCCCTTTAGTTTCCAGTTTCTAGCCACTACAAAAAGGGCTGCTACAAACCCTTTCCCTCCTCTAAGATCTCTTTGGGATATAGGCCCAGCAGAAACACTGCTGGGTCAAAGGGTATGCACAGTTTGATAACTTTTTGAGCGTAGCTCCAAATTGCTCTCCAGAATGGTTGGATCCGTTCACAGTTCCACCAACAATGTATTAGTGTCCCAGTTTTCCCACATCCCCTCCAACATTCATTGTTATCTTTTCCTGTCATTTTAGCCAATCTGACAGGTAACACAGTAAATTATTAAAAGGCCTGAGGAACATTTCTTTTCACAGAGATTTGTATGCATTACCCTACTTCAAGTCCCTTATTTTAAAGATAAACACACTGAACCTCAGGAAGGGGATTAGAACTAGAATAGCTCTTTGAGATCATTTAATACAATCAGGAACACTGAATTTAGAGTTAGGGGAAATGATTTCAAATCTTGGCTCTTCCACTTATGGCCTTGATTGGATCAATCACTTAAGCTTGTTAGGACCCAGTTTCCTTAATGACTTCAAAGATCTCTATCTTTAAATGTATCATTCCATGGTTTTACCATTTGTTGAATGCCTAGATAGATAGGGAGAAAGAATTGCCTAAAACCACATAGATAGTAGTAGGCAGATTATCACCTAGAAAAAAATCTTGACTTGTAACTCAAGGATCTACCCCTGTGCCATGTTTTTTGTTTGTTTGTTTTTGTTTTCTTTTGAAAAAGGACTTTAGCTGAACTTTCTGAAAAATAGAGCCTGGATAAAGCATAAAATAATAGAAAGCCTACTAAATTTGAAAGCAGAAGATATAGTGTAGAATAGTGGGAAAAACAAAACAAAAAAATAAAAACACTGATTCTGGAATCATAGGATTTGTTTTCATATCTTGCCTCAAATGCTTACTATGTGACATTAGTCAAATTATTCAACTTCTCTAAGTTTCAGCTTCTTCATCTACTAAATGAAAGAGATAAATTACATGGCTTCTGTAAGGCCTCCAAGCATGGTTCTTTAATCCTATGATAGTATAACCTGGATTATTACCCTATTAGTAGCCTGAACTACTTACTTTTGGTGTGACTTTGAACAGGACATTTTATGCCCTTCTCACTCTAAATCAATAATCATATGTGTTCTGGTAGAGATCGGTATGGTCACTTTTAGGTTTAAATTCTGTGATATCAAATGGCAGATAGTGTGGTGGAAGATAATGAGATAAAGAACAGGTTGTGGCGTCATAGGATCTAGGTTCAAAACCTGCCTTTCATTAATTACGTTACCATGAGCAGCTTCTTTTAAATTCTATGATCCTCAGATTTCTTATCTGGAAAATTAATTGGATTAGATAGTGCTTAAGACTCTATTTCAAAAAATTTAATTTAATGGAAAAACTATTATGATGACTCAAATGGTGGTCAATTATGTATTTTCTTTCTTTCTTTTTTTTTTTTTTTTTTTTTTTTTGCTTTATAACCAAAGGCTATTTATCATACACACCTTGGAAAATGTTATCTTGATGAACATTTTCTAAAAAACTGGAAAAAAGCAGGATTGTTCAGATACCTTTCTGAATTCCCATATGGGATTACAGAAAGATAATATTCTTTGTTATTTTCATTTTAGATCACCACCTAAGAATATGGATGTAGAAGAGAAAGAAATTGTTGTTTGGGTTTGCCAAGAAGAAAAGATTGTCTGTGGACTGACCAAACGTACCACAGCAGCTGATGTAATCCAGGCTTTGCTTGAAGAACATGAAGCTACCTTGGGAGAGAAACGATTTCTTTTTGGACAACCCAGCGATTACTGTATTATTGAGAAATGGAGAGGTTCGGAGCGGGTTCTTCCTCCACTCACAAAAATCCTGAGACTTTGGAAGGCCTGGGGAGAAGAACAGCCAAACATGCACTTTGTCCTGGTTAAAACAGATGCTTTGGTTCCAGTTCCATTATGGAGGACAGCAGAAGCAAAACTAGTTCAAAATACAGAAAAACAATGGGACCTCAGTCCAGCCAATTATATGAAAATGTTGCCACTAGATAAGCAGAAAAGGATAGTTAGGAAAACATTCAGGAAACTAGCAAAAATTAAACAGGACTCTGTTATACAAGATCGAGACAGCATGGAGACCTTGGTACATTTGATCATTTCTCAGGACCATACAATTCACCAGCAGGTAAAACGAATGAAAGAACTAGATCTGGAAATTGAAAAATGTGAAGCAAAATTTCATCTGGATCGAATAGAATATGAGGGAGAAAATTATGTTCAGGATGCTTATCTAATGCCCACTCCTGGTGAGGTCAAACAACATAAAGATATGAAGGAAGAAGAAAATCAGATAACTGACTATCTGAGTGAGAGTGAAGGAATTTTACAGCTGGAAGAACGATTGAAATATTATAGACTGCTTATTGACAAGCTATCTGCTGAAATAGAGCAAGAAGTCAAAAGTATTTGCATAGATGAGAATGAAGAAATAGAAGAAGCAGCTACAGAAGAATTAGAAAAGAAAAACTTGGAAAGTGTTAAGTATGATTTGGAGAAAAGTATGAAAGCTGGCTTAAAAATCCATTCTCACTTAAGTGGCATCCAGAAAGAGATTAAATACAATGATTCCTTGCTTCAGAAAAAAGCAAAAGAATATGACCTTCTGTCAGAAGAACTGAATTCACTTCATTTCAGCAACAAAGATGGCTGCCAACCTAAAGAAGACAGGGAGAAAGGACTGGAGGGGACCAGTAGTTGTGTGGCTGGCCCTCATTTTACTCAAAAAGTATTTCATTCTTATACTAATGATACAGATTCAGATACTGGAATAAGCTCTACTCATAGTCAAGACTCAGAAACCACCTTAGGGGATGTGGTACTATTGTCAACATAAATAGAATGGTTATGTCATGGCCTGTTGTCATGTTCTAAAAGGTTGCTCAAAAGGAACATTTGATGGTGAAAGCTACATCACCCAGAATGTCTTTGGTTTCAATGACTGTCCCAGAGGCCATAATCATGGTACTTGATTAAAGTACTTATGTAGTAAGATGACAAATAAGCTGACTTTTTAAAAAATAGTCAACTTAAGCTCTATCAAAGCTCTATCAAAAATACTGTTTATTAGGAATGTAAAAACAAAAGAAATTTCAAGTATGAAGAGACATTATACAGAATGATAACAATTGTAGCTTGAGCTTATAGAGGTGCTTTTTTTTTTAGCTTGTATTTCATATGTCTTGCAAAAACTTAAAACTGATCATTATTTTGAGAGGATCAAAAGAATTGAAATTGTATAATAAGAATAATAAATGCCATCTGTGAAAGCTTTCTTCAGTGCCCAGTGGTTGGAATCTTTCAAAAGGTGATAGAAATTAGCTTCCTTTTACCCAACTTCTTAATCCTTCTTTTGTTAATTTCTATTTAGGATATTTAGCACATTCAATTATATTCTTCCTGACCTATAGAGAAAGGCATATGTAGGAAAATGTTGAGAAAGGCTGCTGGGAGAACTTGGGGCTACAGTGATGGAGGATAAGACATGAGGAATTTGTGAGCGCAGGGCACTGAAATAGTCAGCTATACAAAAGCAACCATTCTGAGCAATTCAAGAACCACAGAGAAGAATTATTTGGCTCTCTCTCTTGTTGCCTTGTGCAGAACCCAGGACAAAATCAATGGGCTATAGAAATTATTGTACTGAAACAGAACAGAATTTCAGAAAGAATCACCAGAATTTGGTTTAATACTCTCATTTTGAGGTGGGAAAAAAATGGAGATCCAGAGAGAAAAAAGACAACCATGGTAGCTGACTTTATAACTATTTTTTTGCCTAAGTCCTCTAACTCCAGAGCGAGTTCATTTTCCATTATATTCTGTCATCTTTACATACACTACATGTCTACAATTGGTGAGAGTTGCATATTTTAAACCACCTGGGGTACCAAAAAATAAAGAAAAAAACTAAAAATAGATTTCTAGACTCATTTTCCTCACCTATGAAGAGGAGAGAATAAGAAGATTGAACCAGATAAGCCCTAGGTTCTAATTCCCAGTGATGCCATTTCATTAATTAGATTCATATATGTCCCTATGAGTCAGATAAAATCAAAGCTTTCAGGGTGATTTGAACTTATTCAATCTAATCATCAATTTCCTATTAACTAATCATCTGGATATTTGTAAATGAGAACTAAGTACTGCCCCAAGAACTTTATGCCCTTGAAAATAGTCCCCAAAGAACTGATTTAACCAACTCTTTTCACCTCAGGACTTGTTGGCTACAGCCTTTATCAGACCAGATAATGTGTGTAGTTTTTCACTAGCATAGTTTTGTCTTTACAGTGGTATAAGGTAGAGAGCATCATTTTTTTTTTTTTCATATTGAAAACAGTAAATTTCACCAGCATGTATTTTAAGTGTTTTATTTTTTTTATTTTACATTATTTTAAGTGTTGAATTCTTTTTCTACATGCCAATGCATATGTAAATATAGATGTGCCGATTTTAAATTATTTTAATACTATGTTATTAGATGATCCCCAGTGCTATCTTACTCTTTCTTAACCCATTTCAAGGTGATTTTTTTAATTTAAATTTTTTGCTGAGGCAATTGAGGTTAAGTGACTTGCCCAAGGTCACACAGCTAGGAAGTGTTAAGTGTCTGAGGTTAGATTTGAATTCAGGTCCTCCTGACTTCAGGGCTGGTGCTCTATATTCTGCAACACCTAGCTGCTCCTCAAGGTGATTTTTTTTTTAAAGAGAAATTCTTTAATCCAACATTTTATTCCTTCTTTTTTCTTTTAATCCATCTCTTTACTCTCCAAAATATGAATTAATTTTTCAGAAGCTTATTTTTGGGTGGAGCTTTTGTATCACCACTTCTTTACTTGAATTTTTCTACTAGACATGCAAAGCTTTCTGAATTTAAAGTAAATAAATAAATGAATATATATGTACACACATGTATATGTATATATATATATGAAAGAAGAAAGAAAAAAGAAAGGAAGAAGGAAGGAAGAAAAGAAAGAAAGAAAAGTACTTGGGCAAAAATAAATTGAGATGGCCCAGTATATTTATTCAAAAGCTATTATTATAAGGCAAATATTATGAATGATAAAACATAGGAAGGGAACATTAGATACTTATTTGAGCTGAACCATCAGGTTATTTCATAGCTGGAAAGGCAGTATGGCTGACTAGGATTTTGATAGGCTATGTAATTATATATTGTTGCACAGTGTGGAAGCTTCTGTTTATTAATTATGATGATCAGAAATTGTTGTGACAATAAGAATACAATCCATTAGCAGTTTTTTGTCTCTCAAGGGAGAAAAGATATATCTCTGGAAAACTGCTCTTTGAAGAAGGAGATAATGATTCTCTTGTCTGCTTGACTATTACTTAAAGAAAAGGCTCAAAGAGGAAATGTTTTACTCATGAAAAATAATCCCCCCAAAAAAGATTTGTTCTTTTGATTTTAAGAAAAGACAACATTTTTATGTACCCTAGCACAGTTGCACCCACTTTATAGTCACTTACATGTCTGTATAAAGTCACTTACATGTCTGTAGAACACTGTTATTCAATTCAGTTCAAGTATCAGTTCTAATATGTAGTAGTTGTGTGACCATGGATAAATAACCTAATTTTTCTGAACCTGAACTTTCTCAGTTATAAAATGAAGGAATTAGAAGAGAGCCCTTTCAGCTTAGATCTAGCAATGAAATATTAGATCTAGCAATGAATCTCTTGAGGTAGATAACACAAATTTCATTAAACCCACTTTATGACTTTACATGACATAACAAAGTTAATAAAGATAGGAAATATCTGATCTGGGATTAGATGTCAAGTCCTTCTGAATTCAAAACTAACACTCATAACCCTATAGCATACTAAATATTTAATATATAATAGTGTCTAATAACATAATTACTGATATATAGAGCTAAAGTTCCATATATTTTTTCTACATAGTAAATTAAATATTAGTTCGTGTTTTAGATATTATGACACATGCAAAAGATTCATGCATATGCATTTTTTTAACAAAATAGAAGATGATAACTTCACACCAGTGTACACTCTATGTGTTGAATGAAAATTTGGTCTGAAAACATGATAATGATACATTTTATAGTGCCCTTAGTTAATGCAGTCAAGTTAACTGTGGGGTTTTAAAATGACTCAACATTAAAGAAAAAAAATCTAAAGTTTTCTAATTTATTATATTAATATTTTAGGGGACTCTATCTTGTGCTTCATACCTCTGATTCAAGATATCTGCATGTACCTTATAAATTTATTAAGAAGCATTCCTTCTACTTATAAATATATATAATCTGAAATCCTAGCCCTTTAAACTATTTGTTTACGTTGATAGGGCAGCTAAATGACAGGTTGAATAGAACACTCATGTTTATGAGTTCAAATCTGGCCTCAGATATTCACTAGCTGTGTGATCATGACAAGTCACTTAACCCTGTTTGCCTCAGTTTCCTTATCTGTAAAATGAGTGAAGGAAATGGAAAACCACTTCAGAATCTTTGCTAAGAAAAGCCCAAGGGGGGTCACGAAGATTTGGAGACAATTTTAAAAAAGACTAAAGAATAACAACAAAAATATTTAATAGGAAAGCACTTATACTTATTTAGTAAGGTCTCTTAATTCAACAAAAACTTATTAAGCATTTATTGTGTACAAACTGGGGGAGGAAATAACAAATTAAAGAAAAAACATGATCCTTGTCTTCATGGATATACAGAATAGTAAGAGTAATGTTAATACACAAAAAGGCTATCACATAATTATAACTATCACATAGTAAATAACTAAAAGATAGCTATAATATGTAAACATCATCATCATCATAGCACTATTATAGGACCCTTCTAATTGAGGGTCCTATAATAAATATGTGAGACAAGTAAAAAGTACCAAGTCATGTCACAATGCATCCAAAAATATATTTGAACATAACTTCTGGCTTTCATCAAATTTCACAGTGATTGATGAAAAAGACAATCACCCAAAAGGTTACTTTAGTATGTAATCTATTGCAGACTAGGGATGAATGTGTCTTTTCATTACAGATTGCTCAGTCAGGTAAGACATTTTAAAAAATTAATTGGACATTTCTTTAGAGTATTCCATATTGCTGCCTTCTCTCTTTTTTTAAATACAGGGCAATGCCTTAATTCATAATTCTTCAATTCTAAAGCAAGGATACAATCAAAGAAATTTAACTCTGCCCCCCAAAATAAAACAACACATATGTTTATAATTATCTAAATATCATCTCTATTATTCAAATGAAAAAATATTTTCAGTGGGTTATTAGAGTTGGAAAACATTCTATACAGAATACGAGGAAAAAATTCTAGAAAAATTTATTTTCTAGAATTTACAGATCTCATTTGCATTTTTATATTGTGTGTATGTGTGTGTGAATGTGTGCATATTTCAAACAAAGGGAATATATTTCTTTTTTTTTCCTGCCAGTTAATTAACCCAATGGGACAAAATTAAAGCATATATTATTTCTTCAAGTTATAATTGATATGTAATATTAAAGGACTAATTCTATTTTCTTTGACTTTGTGGTTTTTGTGTATCCCATGTAACTACATTTGGACAAGTTTATATTAGTTGACATATCATTTCTGTGACAAAACAAATTATTTTAATATTTGTTCATTAACTTCCTGAATATTCTTCCTGCTGTTATAAATAATATATATTACATTATATGCCTTTATAAAAATATATCAAGCTAACATAAGTAGAAATAATTTTTCATTATTAGAATTTAGAAAAAAAAATTTTAAGTATCTCCAAGAAAAAGCTATCACTTAATAAATACTTGTCGAAAGAAGAAATGAGTGAATAAATTATTCAAATATGGGCAGAATTTTACCATGATCTACCAAATTTCTTTTCCATTCTGGAATGAATTTCTTTGTTATTTTAAGCAACAGGCCTTTTTTTATTCTTTCAAGGAATATCATTCAAATTGTGCTTGGTAAAAGATGGTACAAAGAAGTACGGAGATGAAAAATAAATAAGCTTTGTTCTCAAGAAGCTTATATTCTATCTAGAGGGATAAGTACATGAATTTTAAATAAGGACAAGTTTGTTTTGGTTTTTGTTAATAGCATCCTGGGGGATCTGGAAAGTTTTCATGCAGATGGTAATGTGTTTAGTTTATTTGTTTGTTTTAGGGGGGGAAGGGTGGAGGTGGATGGGTGAGGAGAGTATCTTTAAAAGTCTAAATTCTTGCTAAATGTCTGCTGAAAGTATTGCTTGTTCTTAGTCTGTGAATCTAGTGAGGAAAAAACAATGGAAGAAAACACTTTCCAGTACCTCAAAATCTTCCCATTTCCCTCTATAGTTCTAAGTTGGAATTACAGAGATTTAGTAAATATTTTCCTAAATTATGTAATATGTTCATATTTAGAAGTTTTAAAATTGAAGAAATTTTCTGATTTATTCAAGTGATGGGAAAGGAAAATTGATTTGTTTATCTCAGGCTAGATATAAATATTTAATTAATGTAGAAGAATCCTACTTTAGAATTCCCTTTCATCAAATGAGATCAATAATAATAATCACAATAGTTATCATTTATATAGTACTTACTACTTCTCAGGCACTGTGCTAAATGCTTTACAATTATTATCTCATTTGATGCTCCCAACAACCCTGGGAGGTAGGTGCTATTATCCCTATAATCAGACATCAAAGATGACAAGGTCATCCACTGAATCCCATCTCTGGTCATTTTGGCTTTTGTCTGTCCCTGAATTTCAATAACTTGAGAAGAGAGACTGAGGTTAATGACTTTATGCAACTCTGCCTCATTTTAAATCAATTCTATTCAATTCAAGACATCACCAATGATTTAATATTTTATATCAACACGGTGAAGTCATTGGTCCTCTTTGAAAATGAAAAATCAACAAATAGATAGATAGAATAAACATAGATATATTTATATCTATAAATATCTATATGTATACATCTATACCTAATTATCTATAAAGATAAATCTTTATATTTATATAGATTTCCATATCTCTAGGTGTAGAAATTTATAGAAATTATATATAGAGAACTAGATAAAGATAGAGAAATAGATGGAAGATATAGACACACAAATATATTTATACATAATGTATAACATATGAGATTTTCTCCTCTGATACATCCTGACAAAGTTGTCTAGACCACTCAGAGGTTAAGAGACTTCTCCGGGGTAACAGTGCTAATAAATTTCAGACTGCATCTCAGTTTTTACTAATTCAGAAAACTACTTCTATTTAACACATCAAACTATCTCTCATAATGTCATAAATAGGACTATTGGTAAAACCCCAAGACACAGAATAAGTACCCATGCAGTAAGTTGTCCCTAAAATACACATAATGAATTTACAGAAAATGAGCTAATATCTCAATCACCAAAAAAGTCACATTATCCACAAAGGCAGTAGTCTAAAAAATGAAAGAATTCTGTTGCACAAATGATAAAGATGAGTTGATGGTCACAAGTGTAATTGATCTAACAGTTTCACATTTATAAAGCACCGTGAAGACATCTCATTAAATCCCCAAACACAATGAAGCACATACTAGGATATCCTAAAAGTTTTAATAGATGAAAGCTGCACTGAAATTCTTGGGGTACATTATAAATATTGTCCTTCCTATCATACAAGAGAAGAAACAGGCTCAAAAAGATAGGGCTCCCAAGGAGCCCTGGAAGCCTTCCCCAAATCAGGGAAGAACGATTATATCCCCAATAAAAAGCACAGTGGCTGGCACAAAATGGGTACTTAATAAATGCTTATTGGTTTGAGATAGTGATTTGTCCAATGTCACATATCTAATAAATGTCAGAATTAGGAATTGGAACTTAGTTTCCTGATTCTATTGTATTCCAATAGGTTAAAAGATTATTTCTCACATTGTACAGATCTAAAATTGAAAAGTATGACGGAGGTGATAATTAAGGCAGACTGTTATTAAGGGACTTATCAAAGGTTACACTAGTAGCCTTCAAAGAAAGACAGGAGTTGAAATTAGATCCTCTAACTTGTCTGGTTGCAGGATTTGAAGGCTTTCCACTATGCCACACTTCCTTCTTTACTCAATAAGTGCTAAAAAGTAGAGCTTAAAAATGCCACCCTGATGCATTATAACCTGCCACTTCATTCTACTTTGAATATATGGCAACTCCCCTAACCAGGGGACAGGAATAAAGCCAATTGGCATATCAGAGAAATAAACAAGAGAAGAGGAAGGACTTTTAGTGCTTTAATTTTGGTCAACACCCATCCCATCCCCTTATGTAAGGAACTCAGCCAGCTTCACCTCATTTCCAGGATATTATTGCCCTGCTATCATGCTTCCACAGGTGTTGTGGCTTCTCGGAGTTTAAACCAATTTGGCAAATGTTGAAACAGCTGGCTCAATAGAGGTAATATGTAATTATGACTAGGGTAAAAATACAGGGTACACTGGTTCCCTTTGAGCCTCATTCAATTTGTATTTGTAAGGAATAATTAATACTACACAAGACATTAATTACTATTCTGAAACTGGTCAGAGTCTGGGATAGTGAAGTCAGTCAGTTAACTTGGAGTCAGGAAGCCCTAAATTGAAGCCCTAAATTCTAATCTTATCTCAGATATTTGCGTAATACTGGGCAAATCATTTTGTCCCTTTGTGTCTGAAGATTATAGACATTAAGGTTTCTTTCAGCTCCAAATCTGTGATTCTATGATCTCTAAGTATCCATTAAAATCCCATGACCAATTCCTTCCAAATGAATTTATAGAGCAAGAATGAACCTGCAGTAGTTTTCAGGTAGATTTTAAGTGGCTTATTTAAAAAAAAGGATTAAAAAATAACTAAATTGAAAAGTATAATACAAATCAATATATCCCACTCCATTTGACGAAACAATTCTATTAAAAAAAAGATAATTGTGTAGTTCTAAATTGTAAACAACAGGGGACTGCAAATTCAGTATATTTGTATGAATATATGATGGAATTAATCTAATATATAAAGATGTACTTAAATAAACCTCATGCTGACTGAAAAATAAAAACATAGCATTAAATAAAAAGAAGCTTCTTAAGCAAACATGACAGATAGGATGAGTACTTCATTAATACACACTGAATATAGAAGAGTATTCACATGACAAGATCACAGATCAATTTAAATGTTAAATTACAACAAGAATATAAAAGCCTCTTAAAAAATCAGAGCAAGAAGGAATATAGTTTTCATAGACAAGCTGCTCTCAATCATTTATGTCCTTAAATTTATTTTGCTTCCTCTCCTTTCTGCCTGCTGCTTCTGCATTTTTGTAGTTGCTGATATTTCTTTAGTTGTATGGTCATGGATAAAAAAGGATAGGACCTCAAAATCAGCTTCATTAGTCAGTTCATAGATCTTAGTTTCAAAGAAAAAAAAAAGGATCGTGGAACTAGAAGAGACTATAGGGATCATCTAGTTCAACTTTCTCATTTTATATATGATGAAACTAAGTCTCAGAGAAGTTTATCAATGGATATCCCATTGATGGGCAATAGAGCTGGAATTTGATGACAAAGCCTCTTAAATCCAGAATCCATGCTTTTTTCTTCTGCACTAAAAAGTTAACTCAATTTTATAAAACTGCTTTGAGAGATTGCCTCTCAGAAGAAACACCTGTGTGGTATCTAAGATAATTAGATAGAACTTATTAATATAAGTGCTAAATTGGCTCTGCAGGCATTTCCTTAAAGAAAATTCCACACTGTACCTGAGGATTTTGTATCAGTATTTGAAACAGTAAATTAGAGGGCAGCTAAATGGCTTAGTGGATAATGTACTAAGTCTAGAATCAGGAAGATCTAAGTTCAAATCCCATTTCAGATACCTTTCTAGTATCTAAGCAATTTACTTTCACCTTGGTTTGCCTTGGTTTCCACAACTGTAAAATAGAGATAATAAATCATCTACTTCCCAGGCTCGTTTTGAAGATTTATAATCAATAATGAGATAATACTTACAAAGCTCTTAGCACAGTTCCTGATACATAGTAAGCATTATATAAGTGTTATTGTTATCTTCAGAAATAATGAATCATGTACCCAAGTGATTCCCTTGGTATGTTTTATTTAAAAGTCATTTTGCATTAGACTTAGATATTATATATGCAGCCCATGTACATTCCTCCTCCAGAGCATTTTCTTAGAAAGGCTCAGCTATTGTTATGATTGTTGGTGGTGGTGGTCCATATCTGTGCTTTAGTCAAGTAAGGAACTCTCACTACAGAAACTCGTAGAAAGAAGGAAGCCTAAGGAATAAATACACAATGAATTTGGGATGGTTGTAAAGAGAATTGCCTGTAAAGAAGTTCCAAGATGTAGTAGAGAGCTGTTAAATGTCTGAGGTCATATTTGAACTCAGGTCCTCCTGACCAGATCTGGTGCTCTAACCACTGCACCACCTAGTTGCGCCTGAAATATTTTTAAGCATATCACTTTGATCCAGGAAGTCTTGTGAATGTTGCAGTGAATAGCTCCAAAATATCTTCTATTGCTTTAATCTCTAGGTAATACCTGACATGGAACTAATTATTTATCAATTCAACTAGCCCTTTATCTATCTAACCATCCACATAGCTAGCTAGCTAAACATTTATTCATATATTTGTTTTTATTCATTCATTCATTTTCCTATTTGTTTATCCATCCATCTATCCATCCATTCATTCACTTACTTAGTTGTCTTGGCAACATGACACAATGCAAAAAAGCAAAATCTTCTGGAGTTGGAGTGAATATACTTTAATTCAAATCTACTTTTCTGTTAACAGATATATGACCTCAGGTAAATCATTTGACTTCTCTGAGTTGTAATCTAAACTGTTTGAAAGTTGTCTATTACAAATTATTTTGCTTTTAAGAATGCAATATTGACAGATAAGTATCCAGGAAATTGTAGGGCAGAAGATACACTTACATGAACAAATATACTAACATTTTGATGTGGTTTCATTATACCAGTCAGCCTGGCAGACTCCCACAAGCCTCATCTATCACTTCCTTCCTAAATGGTGGGATGGAAATTCACAGGAGGTGACAAGTCCCCTAACACTGTCTATGAATTCATCTACATTAACATTGAAACCTATCATCACAAATAATTGCAAGTTGAGTGTACACTAATTATAATAAAGGAATCTTGAACAAAAATCCTGAGACAATGTATACAACCTGGGGGAGAGGTGGGGAAGTCAGTTCATGATTCATCACTCTTGAATTTCAGATAAGCTGGTCATAATGGATAATATCACTCTTAAATGATATGGACCAGATGAATTCTGCACAGAAGACAAGACTAATAAGCAGGAATTAGAAGTTTACTTTGCCTGTTCTATATCTCAGAAGCATCATGCCCACACAACATTTATTAGGAGCCTGAAGATGAGTAGACTATCTTGTACTTAGTAACACCTGTATTATATTACTACTAAGTTTTGGTGTACATATATATATATATATATATATATATATATATATATATATATATATACATATATATATATAAAATTTTAGATTACTTTCATAATCTTGCTACAGAGTAGGTTAAGTCAGACACTATTATCTCCATTGTAGAGAGTAAGGTACATATAGAGAAGTAAAATGGTTTACCGAGTGGCAAATTGCATTTCTGCCAGAGTTGGGCTCACAATCAAGATTCCCAGACTCTGTTATTGATTTATTCACCAGACTACATGGGATTGAATGCAGTGAACAAAAGCAAAAATATGAAATAAATAGAAGAAAGGGAATGGCTAAAAAAAGAAAAGAAAGAAAGGAAGGAAGAAAAAAAGGGAGAAGGGGAAAATAATTTTTTTTGTTATTTTTTTTCAATTATATGTAAAAACAAATCATATGCAGCAATGTGTTCCCACAGGTCACCATATTCCATCTAAGAGGAAGAGCTTGTTTATAGGAATTAAACTCTCAGGAAACCCGTATTTGACAAAAGAACTAATAATAGCATTTATACAGCACTTTAAGGATTTCCAAAGTGTTTTGCAAGTATTATCTATTTTTATCCTGTATTACAACTCTAGAAGATAGGTGTTATTAAGTGTCCCTATTTTACAGATGAGGAAATTGAGACAGACAGAGGTCAAGTGATTTACCTAGAGTCACAGAGCTTGAGAGTATCTTACTGACTCCAGGTCTAGCCCTCTATTCTCTGAATTCCCCAGCTGCCTCTAAGTGATAAACACAGGCAAATCATTGGCTAGTAGGTCTTCTGTTCTGTACTAAAAGCTAAGCATGCAAAAGACTGAAATAAAATAACTTTTATCCCCAGTTCCTAATATTTTACCAAGGGGATTCAATGAATATATGTTTATATATGTATATAATATATATTATATGAATAATATATATTATATGTATATGGACATATGTGTATATATAGAGAGAAAATGCATATGTGCATGTTTATATGGCATGCAAATGCATATATGTTTATATGTATAGACATATGCAATATACATGTATAATATGTATGACATAAATATTTGTGTGTATGTGTGGATATATTATATATATATATATATATATATATATATATATATATATATGGACATTTAAGTATTTGTATATATATGGGTATACATGTATATGTATGCTTATATATGGGCATGTATGTATATATTTGTACATGAAAATAATGCTAGCTAGCATTATATAGTACTTTAAAGTTTGCAAATCACTTTACATGTGGTAACTCACTTGAGCCTTCTAACAATCTTGTGAAATAAATGCTATCATTAACCCCATTTACAGATGAACAAACTGAGACAGAGGTTAAGTGATTAGACTAGGGTGGATCCTTGTGGAAGGATTTGAGCTCAGGCCTTCCTTAAAAATATAGAAAGATAAATACATGCAAAATAATGATAGCCAGTGAATCTATGATTGCTTTCATGTAGAGAACTCCCAGAAGAGGAAACTCATTCGACTAATACAGGTCAACTTTAATTCTTCAATTTATAGAGCAATGGTTTTTACCTGGGATTCATAAATACATATGTGCACCTACATGGACATGGTAAAGTATGTATATTTTCTAACTTTTTAAGCTTTAAGACCCTAAAATTGCATTAAGAATCTTTGGAACACTAAGTATGTGCATATTTGTATATGTGCATACCCTCACATAAATATGCAAATATACATGCACATACATAAAAATATGTGCATATGTGTATGTGTAATATAGATGATATTAATTGTGTTTTAATATAATTTCTTTTGGAATATAATTCTTTTAATATGCATTTGAAAATATTCTAAGGTGTCTATATTCCTAACCAGAATGGCAAAGAGGTCCATGGCCAAAAAAAATAAAAATTAAGAACTTGTTTTAGAGATTTAGTTAGAGTTTTGAGAAGTCAGATCACACAATTCATATATGTTACAGGCCAGACTTGGAGTCAGGTCTTCATATCCATGAAATAGTTTTATTTTTTTAAATTAAAAGTTCACTGAATATGGTAATTTACAATTTACAAAAAGTAATTGTGTTAAAATGAAGAATTTGATTAGGTGATATAGGAGACAACAAATATTTTAGGAAACATCTATTGTGTTCAATTAAATGGTGTAATAGATAAAAGAGTAAGTCTGGAATTAGCAAGAACTGAGTTCAAATTTGGTCTCCAATACTTTTTAGCTGTGTGATGCTGGATAAGTCACAATCCTAATTGCCTCAGTTTCACCATTTATAAAATGAGCTGGAAAAGAAAATGGCTAAGGGCTCCACCATCTTTGCCAAGAAAACCTCAAATAAGGTCATGAAGAGTCAGACTGACTGAACAACTGAACAATAACATCTATTGTGGGCAGAGTGATTTGCTAGGCCCTCCAGGGGGGGCCTCCAGGTATCCTAGCAGATACAAAATTTAGTTAAGTCTTGGTTCCTTCTTTCATCAAGTTTATAGTTTAGTAAGTGGATTATACAAAATCATAGATAACTAGTGCATGATACCACAAGAAAAATTGATTAAAAGATAAAAAATAGACACAAATAACATATCCTTGTGGTAAGAGTAACTTATATATGTCCATCTTGGGCTATTTTCTCATTAGTCTGTCATGAAATCCTATCTTGTAGCTAAGAGCTAAAAGGGATTTGAAAGATTATCCAATTCAAACCTTCCCCAAATCTCGAATATTCTCTATAACATACTGGTTGAATCCTTTTTGTGGTCATTCATCCTCTATTTGAATCTCCATAAACTCAGGAGTACTTAAAGCCACTCATTCCATTCTGTGACAACTCCATTATTAGAAATTTAATTTATAAAACAGAATAACAGAGAAAAATGGATTAGAAACCAGAATCCAAGGAAATATGTTGTTTCCAATAAATAGTCTTGAAACAAACAAAAAAATCACATAGATAAAATATAGGACTGGAACAGAATCTAATATGCTTCAGGTGAAGTAAAAAAAAAAAAATCAGGGATAGCAGTCATGATCTGAGACAAAACAAAAGAAAAAATAGATATAATTAAAAGAAATAATCAGGGAAGCTACATTTTGCTAAAGGTAACATAGGTACAGAAATAATATCAAAAAAAATTTATAGCAAGTTTCTCTGATGAAGGCCTCATTTCTCAAACATAAGTATAAAACTTAGATATATAAAAATGTGCCATTCTCCATGTGATAATTTTTTAAAAAGATCCAATAAACATAGTTTTGGGGGCAATTTGATCATTTTATTAATAAGACCAACAAATTTTTAATAAAATAATGGTCATTTCACCACCTCTCACACCAAAGAAACCTCATAATGGTGGGCTTACAGTTTATATACCCTTTGAAGAGTAGATGTTCCCAATGGGTATTCAATCAAGTAAGCTATCTTGGGATAGGTGACTTAGGTCAAATGAATATTTATCAAATAAATACTAATTTCCATTGATATACAATTGATAACAGAATCAATATTTCCCCCCAGACCCATCTGAGTAAACATAAAGAACAAGAATCTACCTATTAGCCAAAAAGTAGAATTTCTTTTACTGTCTGATTAGATATTGGCCTGGGTAAATCTCTAATAAAAATTTCCTACACCAGTTGGTTTCTAGAAGAGGAAGAGGAAAAGTGTGTTTCCCACACCTTGGTCTTCTTAATACAATAATTAATTATTAAATATAAGAGAGAAATATTCATTTATTATACCGAATATGAAAATTAAAACAACTCTGGAGTACCACCTCATACCTATCAGTAATGACAAATGCTGAAGGAGAAGAGAAAATAGGTACCTTAATGAATTGTTGGTGAGGGAGTGAACTAGTCTAAACATTCTTAAGAACATTTTGGAACCATACTTAAAGGGCTATAAAACTGTTCCTATCCTTTGATCTAGTAATACTACTATTAGGTCTATATTCCAAAGTGATTAAAGAGAAAATAAGGATTTATCTATTTGTACAATTTTTTTTTCAGCTCTTTCTAAATTGGCAAGGCATTGGAAATCAAGAGGACACTGATCATTTGGGGAATGGTTGACTAAATTGTGGCATATGAGTCTGATAGAGTACTAATGTGCTTATAGAAATGGTGAAGGGGATGGTTTAAAAAAAGCATGGAAAGATCTCTAGTTTATGAATTGATGTAAAGTGAAGTAAAAAGAACAGCTATGTTGTAATGATGATCAAAGTGAAATACTTGCTTACTATGATCAATACAGTGATCAAGACAATTCTAATGGACTCATGATAAAAAAAATTCCATCAATCTCCAGAGATAAAACTGATGAACTTTGAATGAAAATTGAAGTATAATTTTCTCACTTTATTTTTCCTGTTTGCTTTTTTAAAAATATGGCTAGTGTCAAAATGTTCTTTTCATGACTTCACATGTATAATTGATATATTGCTCGCCTTCTCAATGTGTGTGAGATGTTTGAGAGGGAGGGAGAGATTTTAAAATTTAAAAAGAGAAAAATGTTTAAAATTATTGTTTAATAATATTTTAAAAAGAAATAATTTTTTGGGTACTGAAACCATAATTGTTTCCCTGCTCTCTGAACCAAAGAAAGAAATGTCTAATTGTTTTCCCTTCTATCAATCCTTGTGGTCATCTCATGTAGAGAAATCTAGTAATCAGACTTTACATCTTCCAGGAACCTTGGAACCTGCCTAGCCAATCCCCTAATTTTTCAGTTGAGAATGTGAGATCAAGAGAAAGTTGACACAGAGATTAAGGAGCAAACTCATTTCTGACTCCAAATAATCTCTTACCACTAAGCTACATTGTCCTATGGCTCTTGTGTGCATATAAATATATTGTGGCTTTGCTTTCATATTTTTACTGTACTTGGTGCATGTATTTTTCTTTAACAGCTTGTAACACAACAAAAAAAAGTGATGTTGTTAAGAAAACCTTCTCCACATAGTTGTGATCAAGGGTGTGCAAAGATAATATGATTAGCACTAATTTTTAGGTTCGTTTTTATAAATAGATGCTGCCTTATTAATTACTAATCTAAATATGTCAGTTTACAGATGAGGAAATTAGCATCTATAGACTTGCTTAAGATCACACAGTTTGCACGGGGAGATATCTACTAGCATAGTATAATAGAAAGAGTGCTGAATTTAGAGTCAAAGACATATTCAAATGCTAGTTCTTAATACTACCTCTGAGATTTTGGGTAAGTCTTTAAGCATCAGTTTCTTTAATGAAGAAACTGTTAAATTAGGGGGTTAGTTTGGAATCCTGTCTCTTCTATCTCTGAATTAATGGTTCTACTATTTGAACTCAAATTTTCTAAGTCCAAATCCATTCTCTCCTCCCCCCCACCCCCACATACCCTCAGCAATCAAGCTGCTATCCTGGATTATTATATTTAGTCTTAGTAATAATGGTGAAGATAATAACTTATTTATAGGGTGCTTTATGAATATAAAGCTCTCTTATCTGATTGTCTACTCTGTGAGACAGGTAATAAAAAGATTAATGGGGCAATATAGAATCCTGACAAAATACTTGATTAGAAATCACATGATCTATTTTCTAGTTTTCAACCTTAGGTGAGTGGTTCTTATTCTTCTTTGGGGTATTTCTAGTCCCTAATTGTCTAATTTGCATAAAGTTATTTTCATATCAAACTTAACTGGTTGCTATATTAATTAGCCAACTTATCAATCAACAAATATTAATTAAGTGCTTAATTGCTGACAGGCACTGATATATACTGAGTATATTGAACAAATAAAGGCAAAAATATCCCTGCCCTCAACAAACTTACATTTAATATAGCATAAGTGATTCTCTATTTTTAAAATGTTTTAATTTCTTCGTCCATAAGATAGAGTAGTAATATTTGTACTGACTTTCTCTCAAAGCTTTGAGGAAAATACTTTGTGATCCTTAAAGTACTACCAAAATAAAGATTATTTTTAGGGGAATTGCTGGTTTGATTTTGGGCAAGTCACTTTTACTTTCTGGATTCACTATTGTCAGCTGTTAAAATGAGAGGTTCATAACAAGTCACTTGACATTTCCACAAAAGTTCAGATGACTCTCTGTTGCCTCCAGGATTAAATGCAAAATTTTATTTCACAATCTGACTGTTTGGGGTTTTTTTCCCCCAAGGTGATCACAGACAATCCACATACTGCTTATTCCAGCCAAGCTGCCCATTTGAGATGCTTACATATCATTCCATCTACTGTGTTCATGCTTTCTTCCTCACTTTCACCTCTTAGAATTTGAAGATCATTTCAAAGCTCAAATCAAAATGTCACACACATGAAGCTGCTCCTGATCTACTCCAGTGTTTCAATATTTCATATATATATATGTATGTATACAAATGTACATGCTGTCACCTCTGAAAAAACCATGAGATCCTTGAAAGCAGTGATTATAATGTACTTTGCTTGGCACATAGTAACTATCTATAAAGGCTTGTAGGTTGATTGAGCTATTAAATGAAAGCGCTTCTGACTCAAACATTCTATTGCTCTATTTTCCCTGTGTTGTAGTGAGGAAACAGAATCTGAGAGGATTCAAAAGTCGATTGCAACAGTGGTAAACACATGATTTATATCCAAGCTTTTTAAATCCAAGGGCATATTGTCAAAAATAGTTCAATATATCCTAAAATGAAATTGGAAATTTGTATGATTTATATACATATGTACATGTATATATATATATTTATTTATAATACTTCATTTAAATAAAATAGAATAGGGAAGGTTATGTTGTGTCATACCCAAAAGTCCCAAGAGATCTGAATTTGAATCCTGTTTTCAAACTGAAGTGACACTGGGTAAAACATTAAGCTTTATAAGCCTCAATTTTCTTATCTATGAGTATAAACAATAATAAAGTAACTCATTTATGAGACTCAAATGGATAGACTGTAACTTAGCTAGAAACAATATTTATTAAATGCTATATGTACCAAGCAATATATTGTGCTGAGGATGCAAATATAAGATAGTAAGATAACAATGATGAAGATGATGATGATTATAGTATTTATAAGCTCTTACTGTGTGCCAAATACTGTGTTAAGAATTTTATAAATATTATTTTATTTCATTCTTTCATCAATCCTGAATAAGGTAGATGCTATTATTATCCCCATTTTATAGTTTGAAATTGACATGAACAGGAGTTAACCTAGTTGCTTAATATCATATAATAAGCATCTGAATTTGGATTTGAATGTAAAGTAAAAAGAATTAGGAGATGAGTGTCTTCTGACAACAGCACCAGTGTTGTATTCATCAGGGAGCTTACATTCTAATAGGGAAGACAATATGTAAGGAAGAATTAGAAAGAAGAGGAAGGGGCAAAGTGGTTACCAAGGAGGAGAAGAAAAGAAGTCCACAGAGTCGAGTCCAGAGAGGAGTGAAGCATAAGTAGGATCTCTCCTGAAAAAATGATCTATGTAGTCAGTCATCAATCAGGGAATGCTGCAAGGTGGAGGCCTTTCTGGGTAGGATGGGAATAGGGGTGCAAGGGAGGGGAAAAAGAGGAAGAAGGAAAATTTATGAATCGTTGTGTTACAGATATACATAATGTATATCTAGCACTTTGCATAGTTAAAGCACTATATAGAATTAGTATTAAGTGGAAAAAAAGATTTATGGAAACCTAGAGTAAACAGTCCATCAGGTGGTTATAATATACCTGAATTACCATAATAACTAGATTGGAGGTCATGGAGAGATAAGGATGAGATGGGTAGCAAGATTCTAAGAAGACTTCTTTTGTTCCTCTACCTTCCTTTTATTTCCTTTGGGTATTAAGGAATGTCAATACTAAGTAATTCATGGTTTGAGCTAGGTTTTAATTAAGGTATATAATTAGACTCTAGGCTGTACACATATGCAAAAACTTACCAGATTATGAAGGCAACTAAAAAATGGAACATAACAGTTGCCTAACTGAAGTTTAATGAGGTGATACTTTAGGCTCTCTTACAGTAAACATTTAATCATGCCACTTTTGAATACATTTCCCCATTCAGAAAAGGGCAATGCACTAATTATTCAAAGTAATTTCTCTTTCTCTTCCATGTATACCTAAAAGGGGAAAATGTTTTTGGAATTGCTCTGTTTTCCTTGCTACCTCCTGAAGAAGAAAATGATTTATTCAGTGACACAGTTTTCTATGATTTGATCCCTTATATTTTTCCATGCAGTCTTCTGAGATCTTGGGTAGCAGTGGAAAGTTGGTAGCTAACAAAACCAGTGGCCATGGAATGGAGGCTTGAGGGCAATCTGTCTCTGTTTTACCATCTACAGGGTTAGTATGCTCCCTTTAAGGTAGCTTTGGCCCATACATCTTTCTACTCTAAATATGTGGGATCATGGTTCTATGATGTCATATTCAGGTTTCCCTCTTATACCTCCCAGAAAGGAGTAATGTGTGATTTTTTTCTGAAGTTATTATTAATGGCAAAGTATTTATATTCAACATCTTGGTGGAATTTCATAAAATATTAAAATTGGCCTTTGATATGAAAAATAAAGGGGGGAGGATGTCACATTTTATTATTATAGAGGAAAGAGTATTTGGGGAGAAAATGCCCAAAACTTTAAATTTAGGAGTAGGATTATAAACTTCTGTATGCCATTAATAATAATAGTCTTTACATAGAACTTTAAAGTTCACAAAACAATTTCTATATTATCTCATTATATAATAGGACTGATAAATGGTGCAATAGAGTTCCTGGCCTCATCTTCCTGAGTTCAAATATAGTCTCAAACTCTTACTAGCTGTGACTCTGGGCAAGTCACTTAACTATGTTTGCCTCAGTTTCCTCCTCTGTAAAATGAGCTGGAGAAGGAAAAGGCAAACCACTCTAGTATCTTTGCCAAGAAAGCCCCAAATGGGGTCATGACTAATACATGACTAATTATTTAAAATGAGGCAAATTCCTCTCCACATTTACTGTTGAATATATTGGTTAATTTTGATCAAACTTCTCCCCCCTGCTCTTTTCCCCTTTTAGAAATCTTTGTCTCAAAGATATGTCACTTCATAGGAGATGAGGAGGGATACATTTCAAAATTAATGTGATGTTAAAAAAAAACAAAGACAATATAAAATATGTTTAGAGTTTTTTTTAAAGAACTTAAATATAATAACAATAAACAATTATTTTGTTTTATGTCCTCTTTTAGGCCTGTTTCAAGATTGGTGACCTCTGGCTTTGTTCTTTCCTTTTCCTTTGACATTAGCAAAGTGCTCTGTATACATGTACTATGGGACTACCAAAGAGGGACTAGCCCTGGGAACAGTGACTATGGAAAGAGGATCCCCAGGGCATTTTATATCTACTTCTGTATGATAAGGAATTAGGGGTTTCACCTATTTTAGATATGTTTAAATGAAATATATGTGAGTGCTTAGCATAAAATCTAGCACATACAGGTGCTATATAAGTGTTAGTTATTTTTATTCTTATTACTCAGCTATTCTGTAACTTTTTTATTGTTTCATGTCCATTTACCACAGAATGATAAAAAAGAATTTTGATTGGCTGTTGTCAGAACTGAATGTGGATATCAAAAACACTAATAGGAAAATTTGAGCCACCTTTGACTTGATAAAAATTGAAGCAAGAACTGCTGTGGGCCTCTTAGTGGAGGAGCCTGGTATTCTCCCCAAATGGGTATCCAACTCACCAAGTGGCCCATGAAAAAAGTGGACTTCTTGTTACTTCTGTTGTAATATTTATTTTTTTTTATTGATACCAGTTTAAGGAGTATTAGTTTCCTTGTAAAATAACCTTGTAAACTTCAAAGAGTAGAAAAAGCCATCAGAACTTGTAGCTCTGAAAATTGATGAAGTTGGCTCAGCCCATCAGAAGAGTCACCCAACAGCTAAATCACCATGTCCTGAAAGCAGTGGATGAATTCAGTTCATCAGCAATGCTATATCAGTAAGTAAATTTAGCAGGGGCACGGTAACAACTGCATCAAGTTTCAGCCCTTTCCCCGCCTCTAGTTGAGGGACTGTTTCTACTCTTTCTCTGCCTCTTTGTCTATTTTTCTCTCTTTCTGTGTGTAGAAGCACACACACATATGTGCATACATATAGTGTGCAGACACATACATATGTGTGCATACCTGTATGTATTGTGTATGTACACATTATTCTAGATGCACATGCATGTACATTGTCTAGCCATTTCGGTCATGATACCATTTGGAATTTTCTTTAAAAGGATATTAAAGTGATTTGCCATTTTTTTCTCTAATTTTTCAGTTGCAGTACTAAGGCAAACAGAATTAAGTGACTTGCCTTGATGAATTTGAACTCTATCCACTGTACCACCTAGCTGCCTTATGCATAGATACCTATAAATCATAATGGAGCTCCTTACCTCTTTCTTCAGTATCAAGCTTATTCCTTGGTGAGGACGGAGGACTCAGAATTCCTTTGTTGGGGAATTCCAGACTTTATACACATATATGCATGTGTGTTTATGCATAGAGAGATATGTATATATGTCTCTTTTACGTGTGTGTGTGTGTGTGTGTGTGTGTGTGTGTGTTTGAAATCACTTTGTTAAAGCTAATTGAGGTTCATTGGTTAGCTGATATTGGGAGAACCAACATGACAATGCATGTGACAAATGGGATAAAAATATAGAGAGTAAATAAAAACATGATAGATAAATAGATAATTAGATAGATAAATAGATGATTTGTTAATCATCTCTGTGTATATATGTCTCTGTCTTTCTTTCTCATATCTATCTTTATCTATCATCTGTCTAGATATAGATACACACACACACACACACAACCTGACAGAAAATTTATCCCATTCATAGTTTCAAAGAAGCCTAAATGATGCAATGGACCTATGGATGATGGGGAAGTGAGTATCTTTATGGATTTTTTTCCCCTTTTCTTTCTTGCATCTCTTTGCTAAAAAGTGTTCCTTGGCAAAAAGATTATGGAAACTTCCAGTAGTTTTTGAGTTTTTGATGTAGTAAGGTGACTCATAATGACATTTAATTTTATACAAATAGTATATATATACTATTAACTAATCATACATTAAATACAATTTTATTAATATCTATATGTGTATGTACACATGTATGTATACATATGCACATATGCATGTAACATATATACACACATATAAATAAAACAGAGAGAAAGAAAGAGGAAGGGAGGGAGAGAGAAAGCTTGAAATGACCTAATACATTTTCCTTCATTTTACAGATGAGGGAACTGAGACTAGGAAAGTGAAATGATACATCTAATAAATATCAATAATGAGATTCCAACTCAGGTCCAGTACTCTTTCAATTATACCAGCCTGGCTCATATGGTGAAATAAGAATATCTGTATGGAGTTTGGTTTGCCAGTGGAAGCTAGATGGCATGGTATATAGAACTATGAATTTGAAATGAGATAGGCCTAAATGTGAAGTGATTAAGACATTTACTAGCTTTGTGACAATGGGAAATTCACTTAATCTCGGTTTCCTCATTTTAAAAATTGAAATATTAATATCACCTGCTTTGCAAAGTTGAGATCAAAGGAGAGAACATTTGTAAAGTGCTTTGCAATTTTTAATGAGGCATGTAAATTCTAGCTATTATTCTGATCATTATTACTGCTAGCTCTGGATGAAACTAGGCTTTGCTTGGAGGGAATCATCCATTTTGAAAGAATCTGTATGTCATCAATAATGCAATAGTGTTAAATGAAAGACAATCAGAAATCAAAATGAAAGGATCTTTTTTTTTTTAAATAATCCTGTTGAGCAAAAGCTAGCCAGAATTCAGCTAATGAAAGTGAGAAACTATTATTTGCTAACAGTGTTATGTAATTTTATTCAAATAGTAGAGTATTTTGGATACAAAATTAGCTAGAAAGATTTAAAATAAAAGTGATGGGACCAACACAAGCAACTGTATGAAAACTTCATAAATGTATCAACAAAGGCACTTCTACATAGATTAAAATAATAAGAGACCTGTGAGCTTGGTCACTAATTTGAATAACTGAAACAAATCTCCCAACATAGCTGGTTATTTCTTAAACTCATAGATTTAGACCTGGAAGGAAATGTAGAGGCCATGTGGCCCAATCCCTTCATTTTACAGATGAGAAAATGAGACAAAGAGATTAAAGGATTTGTCCAAAGTCACCTAGATAGTAAGTGGAAAGACTGGGATACAAACCTACGTTCATGATGGCTCTCTTTCAACAGTAATGGACCATCTCTTTATTTTTTTTCATAAATAGGGGCACAATTAAGGGAAAATTAAATGTCATTTTCAGCCACCCTATGACATCAAAAACTGCTGAAAGTCTCCATAATATTTTTTTTTTAGTGAAAAGATGCATGAAGAAAAAAGAAAAAAAAAATAAGAGAGAGAGAGAGATGCATGAAGATACCTCCCCATACTCCTAGAGATCCATTGTCTCATTTAGGCCTCTTTGGAACTATGCAAAGGGAAAGTATTTCTGACAGATTGTGTGTGTGCAGTATGCGTATGTGTGTGTGTGTGTGTATGTGCATGCATGTGTGTATATCCACACACACATACATATATATTTTAATTTTTCTGCAAGCTTATAGAATTCTGTTAGTTATCAATTACTCTGTGGCCTATGTCCCTGAAAATATTTAATAATGGATTTCTGTCATTTTCACTGTTTACCGATAATTCAGGGCCAACCTTTAGAAACTCCCCATACATAAGACTTGCTGGAGATACTTAAGATAAATGTCAAAAGCTTAATTATTGATTATGTGTCCTGGAGTGTCATATTGATGAGCCTTCTTTTTACCTTGACATTGACTCACTCTGTGTTGGACGTGTCTGGAAAAAAAAAAAAAAAGAAAAAAAGAAGAAGGGCAATTATCTTCTTTGGACCTGATGTTCTTAATTTTTCATTCCTGGAAAAGTTTTAGAAAACAGAAAAAAAATAAAGATTTTTTTTTTAAATTTTAAAGGACTCTAAAAAGGAGATGCTACAGAGAACAGTGAAAGTTTCACTATCTATCAAGAATCTAAGTTCAAATCTCAATTCTGTTATTTGCCATCTGTTTGATTTTGTTTATGTTGCCCCTCAGAACCTCAGTCTACTCATCTGTAGAAAGGTGTTTAGTTTCATGACAAATGAGGTATCTAACCAGTTCTGTGTTCTGAGAAGAAACATGAATTTAAATGAATCAATGCTAGAATCAGAAAACAAACTTACCAGATCTATTTACTCAAATGATTTTTATGTGTTATTATCATTATTTTAATTAAGGTTTTTTTTTGAGTCATAGTTCCCTTAGGCAGATGGGTGATGCATATGGACCCTTCTTAGAATTGTTTTATAATGCATGATATTTGTTTTATAAAGGAATATAATTATATTTAATAAAAATATAATTTCTCCCCATAAAACTTCAGCAAGCCCATGAAACCACAATCTCTAGATTAAGATCCCTTATTTTGAAGTATTCCATTTCTGATTGTGTGTAGTAAGAAAACATACTGAAAATGTAGAATGTCAGTCCCTTGAGTACAAGAACCATGTTATTGTTCTTCCTGCTCTCTATTTTCCTTTCTATCTTTAGAAGAGTACATGAAAAGTGTTTAATATGTATTTGTTGAGTGAGTGAGTGAATGACTGACTGGGATGAAGGAGACATAGAAATTTTCTAGTCTTGGCTCTACCAATCCCTAACAGAGAGTCTTTGGGCAGAGAGTCTTATATCTTGCATCAGTGAATTTTCAATCCTATGATTTTCTGAATGAAAAAAGGGACTTGGTGGTTTGGAATACCTCTTGTAGCTCTAACACTTGGTAATTCCCACTTTTTATTAGGAGTGTAGCTTTTGGTGTATGTCCTTCATTCTCGAAGAGGACCATGACATCAGGGAAATGACACCATGCCATGCAAGTGAATTTAAGCAAGGGAACATTGTGCAATGTCCCCTCCCTCAGTTTCCCTCCACAGCCATCTAGATCCAGTGATAAAGATCAGGCCCTGGATGCAATGGGAGACTTTGATCTTTCTAAGCTAAGGTCTTGCACAGGTCTCAGTTTGATTGAGGTGGCACCCATTCAGTGATTAAAGCTAGGTAGTAATTGAGGCAAAGAATTACTTCTTTCACCTAGTCCAAAAAAAATCAAATAAAAATTATTTTATTTATTGTTAGGAGTACTAGGGGACTAGAGGAAGCAAGGACCTATACTGAGAGCCATGGAAGTTAAACCACCTGTCCAAAGTCACATAGGAGGGAAGTGTGAGGCCAGAATTAGTGTTCTTTGTCCTGTTCCATTTTTCCTATCAGACAAAGGCTTGGTTTTAAGGATTGTAGATTCATTTATTTGGATGTGGTCTTCCCTAGGAGAATTTGAGCTCTCTGAAGACAGGACATGATTTTTCATTTCTTTGTATAACCATAAGCAATGACTGGAAAATATTAAGTGCTTAATAAATGCTTGCTGCTTGTCTTTTACATGTGTAGCTTTCTGTTTATGGTTTTCTCCCTTCTTTTTTTCTCATTTTGTACATCTCTCTTTCTCTCTCTGTCTCTCCTCTGTCTCTCCCTCTCTCTTCCTTTCTCCCTCTCTCCCTTACTCTTCCTCTCTTCCTCTGTTTCTCCCCCTCCCTCCTTCTCTTTCTCTTTCTCCGTCCTCTCTCCCTCTCTCTCTTTCTCTCTCTCTCTCTCTCTCTCTCTCTCTCTCTCTCTGTTTCTGTCTTTCCACTCTATCTCTCTCTCCCTTTCTTTCTCTCTGGTTCTCAAGTTCCATCTATTCTCTCAATCTTTGTCTCTGTCTATATCACACAGACACATGTGAAGTCTGACCTTATCCAGTGGTTTATGCCTAAAATTCTTCTCTGTCAAAAAAAAAAAAAAAAGGAAAAAAAAAGTGAACATCCCTGAGATAGGTAGTACTTTTCCACTTCAATCTAAATAAATCCAAGTGTAAAATTTGGGTTTGATTGAGCCAATCAGTTAATTACCTGACCCCATTTAGCCCTGATAACTTTACTGGATGAGAGTGAACATACTTCTGATTCAGTTTTTTCATAGGATGGAATTCTGAGGGTTAGAGGGCATTGATTTCATGGAGGGCTGGAGGAAGATGAATCACCAAGAGAAAAAGAGAACAGTACCATGAGCATCAAGACACCTTTTACGAACTTCAACTATTTCATAATTTTCTTCAGAGTCATTCTTACCTTATCAAATTCCCATTCTATCTCACTATTTTTTAACCTTTCCTTTCAGGGCATTTCAACCTCAGGAGATTGTCCTTGGCGTAATTACAGTGAGAATTCTAGCCAACATGGTAACTATGATGTACAAAACTATTCTGAGTCTATTTTGGAACGACACTTACCAGAGAATTCAATTCCAGAAGAATTGTGGAGTTCATTACAAAAGTTTTTTTCATTATAATTCCATCCATTCAGAAGGGTAGACAGTGAGATGGAAGATTTCATTTAGGAGCACCGAATTGTAGAAATGTTCCAGGGCATTCTTAAAGGTTTGTCTTTAGGAAAAGGACTCACATAATGAAATTCAGACCCACATGGGGCCCTTTTTCGTTGCTTCTATCTATTTCAGAAAGACTCACAAAATACAACACTATATACCATTAGTTAAAACTGTAGGTTTTGATTTAAGCCTATAGAAAGTCATATTCCAAATTGCTTTTAATTAAAAAAAAGTTGCTTTTTAGACTACTAGTACACTGTAAATCAGTCAGAAGTGTTTGTAGTTTTCAATGTGTATAAGCCATTAAAATATTTCAACTTCAAGGTTACCTAATTTCCCACAATATGTATTTTAGTTTTTCATTCTTTAGCATTTTTTTTTCCTGAGAGAAATAAGCCTGACAATGGGGAAAAGTCAAGAGAAGAGGCAGGATGATGAGAATTCAAGTTCTGGCTCTGATACATATCAAGAGTATGACTATAGAAAAGTCACAACTTCTTGGGATACACACAGTAGTTTCCTGCAGGTATTAAAGTCATAGATATTCTATTATCTATCTTATTATTATTATTATTGCTGAGGCATTTGGGATTAAGTGACTTGCCCAGGGTCACACAGATAGGATTTGAACTCAGGTCCTTCTGACTTCAAGGCTGGTGCTTTATCCACTATACCATCTAGCTGCCTCATCTAGCTATCTATATAAATTCTATCTACTTTCCTATCTAATCTTTCTATTTTTCTGCCTATCTATATTTCTCTCTTTCTTTCTATCATTCTATTATCTATCTTTCTACAAAATATATTCACATGCATATACATATATTATTCAGTTGTGTTCAACTCTCTATGACTCCGTTTATGATCATTCACCGCCATGTTTCTGACTCACCACCAAGCCTTGATTGACTATTTTTGTCACCTTCCGCTCCCCTCTGATCAGAGGACAGATAATCAAACTCCTCCAAATGCCTTTATAGAAAATAGAAACTGACCTTTGATCTTTTCCCTTTGCCTTTACTGCCCTGCCTAGATTTAATTCCCTGGAGATTTCCTGGTATGCTATCATGATCCCTTTCCTGTCTCATGTTATGTCTTGCATGTTGTAGATGCTTAGTTAATAAATGTTTATTGGGCTGGGTTGGATTAGAAATCATCCTCCTTTGGCTAACTTCTATAATAATTTTCTCTGTACTTAGATAGAGTGGTCTCCACATAAAGATATGTACTTTGTCCACAGGCTTGCTCTTGAAATCTTTATGATCTAGCAGGACCCAGCAGGCCTTGTGTTCCAATGATAGAGCCATTGAGAATCATTTGTCACTTACCCATCATTATGCAGAATTGGAGCAAGACTATTATAGAAGACATATTTACATAGTCACACAAAGAAAAGGAGCAATCCTATGGATACAATATGATAGCCTCATAGAGTATATGGGATTTGCAGTCAGACAATCTAGGTTTAAATCCCAGCTCTGTCACATACCACCTTTGTGATCTTGAGAAAGACACTCAACCTCTGAGAACCTCAGATTCTCATGTGTAAATGAAGGGAAGGTTTGGTGACCTTTAAAGTCTTCCAGATCTACATTTGTATTATTGTCCATCCCCCACTCCTGCATTCTGGCAGCTCTAAAACTTATTGATTACATAACTTTGAGAAAGTAATCTAACCTCTTTGGATTTCAATTTCCCTCTTTACAAAACGATGTGGGTTTGCTCCAATAAATAGGTCCTTTCTAATTCTAACCCTTTATGTCTGAGAGTCTATGAGCATGTGCCTTATGCTTATATTTGTTGGTGATCTCAACCTATAAAACTTTGTTTCTATGGCACCAAAACAAACAGAAAATAAAAAAAAAACCCACAACTTTTCATTATCATTTTTTTCATACTCCTAGCAAGCAAATACTTTGATCTCAAAAGGAATGCATTTTTGAACTGATTCTCTAATGTTTGGGGGGAGGGTGAAAGTCATGAAAAATCAAGTTTTGGTTAGAGAATTAGTTATGTTTTTTTTTGTTTGTTTCCCGAAGGTATTAAATTATATCACATTCTCCATAATAGCTGTACTTAGAATGTTTTGAGAGGCAACATGGATGGGAAGCCAATCTCGGGCTCAGGAAAATGTAAGTTCAACACCTGCTTCTGAAATATACAGCTGTGTGACTCCAATTTAGTCCTTTAACCTTCCAGGGTGGTTTCACACATATAGAGTTTCAGCATAGAGTTCAGCAAGCCCAATAAGAGGATATAGTCCAGAACCCTGAGGCTTAAAAAGTCTAAATGATTTGCTTAAGACACACAGGTAATAAGTATCAGAGACAGATTTTATTCCTTGTCATGATACGCCAGAGCCAGAGTGTTTTTAACTTGTACCGTATTACTCTCCAGAAGTTTCCTAATATCATTTGGCATAGCATGACGCTATAATGTAACGTAATGTAATGTGGGATGAAATCCCATGATATTGTGTAATATGTTACATAACATATTATAGTACATTATAAACAAAACATAATATATATTGTATAACACAATAATATGTATTATTACAATATAACATTATAACAGTAGTATTTCATATGGTAAAATATAATAATATAAAATAATCTAATTGTAATAGGTAGTATAGCTTAAAAAAAACTGAAAATAGGGAGATGAGTCAGAAACCTTGTTGACTGAAAGCTAATGACTTTCTTAGGAGATATGATTGCACTATATATTGCCAAAGTTCATGCCTAAAACTGAGCCCTTAATTAAAAAGTCTACACCTTGGTGAAACATTTATTTGCACCTACTTGTCAAATGAAGAAATCTCTTTAACTGTACATCAGGTGCACATATTGTGAGAATAGTTTACTATTTATTATCATCTTCTCTTTGCCAGAGAATCTCCCCTATTCTTCTTTTGAGTCATTGGCCTGAAGGATCCCATAGAGCTCTCCAATGACCATTACCATAACAAATCTATTTCTTCACTATTGAGATGCTCTGTTGACTTAAGGATAAGTGACTAGATGCATTAATCAAGCCCATCTTGCAAAATCAAGTTAGGCGGAGGTTGCTGAACAATACAAGCAGCTTTTGTGAATTTTGTAAGCATAATATTGGTGTTCTTTGAAGACTGACTCGGCTCTGACTTAATTCACTTATAAGCAATCAATATTTTCCAACTTATGATATTTTTCTAGCAGAATTAATATACATGTGTATATGTATAAGTGTGTATATATGTATATATTTGTCTATATCTATTTATCTATATAATTTTCCCACCTAGAATTTGTCCACACTCTTGGACTATCCAATTCATTGAACTGGGAAAGCACATGCAAAACCATTTTGGAGAAATAGTGACATTTTACTCAAGATTGGGAGATAAACCTTGCCTTGATGCTGGAAACATCTGAGTTTAAGCCCTATCTCTTTTATTATTATTATTTTTTAAAGCTTTTTATTTTCAAAACACATGCATAAATAATTTTTCAATATTATACCTGTGTTCCAGTTTTTTTTTCTTCCTTCCTTTCCCCCTACTTCCTCATCTATACAGCAAGTAAGCCAATATAGGTTAAACACATTCAGTTTTTCTGTACATATTTCCACAATTATAATGCTGCACAATAAGAATCAGATCAAAAAGGGGGGAAAATGAGAAAAAATACAGTGCAAGCAAAAAACAACAACAAAAAAGTGAGAATGTTATGTTGTGATTCACACTCAGTTCCCACAGTTCTCTCTATAGATGTAGATGGCTCTCTTCATCACAAGACTATTGGAGGCCTGAAGCACCTCACTACTGAAAAGAGCCACATCCATCAGAACTGATCATCATATAATCTTGTTGCTATGTACAATGCTCTCTTGGTTCTATTCACTTCACTCAGCATCAGTTCATGCAAGTCTCTCCAGGTGTCTCTGAAATCGTCCTGCTGGTTGTTTCTTACAGAGCAATAATATTCCGTAACATTCATATACCGTAATTTATTCAGCCATTCTCCAACTGATGGGCATCCACTCAGTTTCCAGTTCCTTGTCAATGAAAAAAGCATTGCTACAAACATTTTTGCATATGTGGATCCTTTTCCCTTTTATATGATCTCTTTGGCATACAGGCACAGGAAAGAAACTGCTGGTTCAAAGGGTTCAAGCCCTATCTCTGATATATACTGGATCTATGGAATTCATTTGACCACTTTAAAAGTAAAAGTTGTAGAAAGTTGGTTGTTATTACACCAAGGAAGTTTCCTTATAGAGTGTTCCTTGCCCTAGGTCACAAGTCAGAACCAAAAAATCACTAAAGGCAACTTGCTATAGTGAATATTGGATTGCCTTTTGATTCAGAAAGACCTAAATTCAAGTCTTGCCCCCTTTACAGATTCTGCCTTTGTGGCCATAGGCAAGTCGCTTACTTTTCCATTAACTGACCTGCTGCAGTTAATTCTCTTATATGCTAATTTTTTTAACTTGTAGAAATGGAAATAATGGGGAAACCCAAGAAATATTTATAAATTGGTGTTGTCCAATTCAAACTGTCTATAAGGATTTGTGCAGGCCACATTCTGACTTAGAAAACTATACATTAATGATTTTTTAAAAAAGAGAATACTTCTAGAAGCTAAAATAAGATACATTTTAATCTAATTTGAACCACACTTGGGAATATTAAGAACCACATGTGGGCTGCATATGTTTGATACTTTTTTCTATATGAATGAAGGGAGTTCAATATTGGGAGCTCATTGTGAAATATGTTGTCGAGACCAAGTAAAAGTAGAAAAAATATAAGATTGACATTAAGATAGAAATCAGTTTCTCTAAACTTGAAGTTGAACTTGAGTCCTTCTTTAGACACTTTTTAGCTGAGTGACTCTGGCAAATCATTTGATATAGTAATAAACAGTACCTACTTCATAGGGTTGTGAGAATCAAATGAGATAAAATATGTAAAGCATTTTATAAATGTTACCATGCTATAAAAATTCTATAACCTTTATCTCAATGATTCCTTGATTCTATTTTGCTGTTTTCCTTATTTTCCTTTGCCTAATTTTATCTCCTTGCCTTTCAAGCCCTGAAGACCAAGATCTCCATTTCAAAGAGAGAAGATTCAATAGAAAGTTCTATTTTCTCATTTATACAGAATGATGCTTCAACCAGATGCTGTATTCATGAGAGACATATTTTTTGATCTTTAAAACCCCAATACCTTCCCAAGGTAGTTCCACATAAAAGGTGCTTAATACATATCTGCTGATTAATGAACGGATGGATGGGCCAATCCATCTCTCTGATCTAGAGGATAGTTTGAGGCACCAGGGAAAGAATGGGCAGGGCTAAGATGCATGTAGATGAAAAGGTGCTCCAAATCACTATTGATCAGAGAAATGCAAATTAAGACAACTCTGAGATACCACTACACACCTGTCAGATTGGCTAAGGTGACAGAAAAAGATATCATTGAAAAGATAATGACGAATGTTGGAGGAGATGTGGGAAAACTGGGACACTGATACAGTGTTGATGGAACTATGAATGGATCCAACCATTCTGGAGAGCAATTTGGAACTATGCTCAAAAAGTTATCAAACTGTGCATACCCTTTGACCCAGCAGTGTTTCTACTGGGCCTATATCCCAAAGAAATCATAAAGGAAGGAAAGGGCCCCACATGTGCAAGAATGTTTGTAGCAGCCCTTTTTGTAGTGGCTAGAAACTGGAAACTGAATGGATGCCCATCAATTGGAGAATGGCTGAATAAATTATGGTATATGAATGTTATGGAATATTATTGTTCTGTGAGAAACGACCAGCAGGATGATTTCAGAGAGGCCTGGAGACACTTGCATGAACTGATGCTAAGTGAAATGAACAGAACCAGGAGATCAATATACACGGCAACAACAATGCTATATGATGATCAATTCTGATGGACATGGCTCTCTTTAACAATGAGATGTTTCAAACCAGTTCCAATTGTTCAGTGATGAAGAAAGCTATCTACACCCAGAGAGAGGCCTGTGGGATCTGAATGTGGGCCACAATATAGTATTTTCATGCTTTCTGTTGATGTTTGCTTTCATTTTGTTTTCTTTAAGTTTTTTTTCTTGTAGATCTGATTTTTCTTGCACAGCAAGATAACTGTATAAATATGTATACATGTATTTGATTTGTCATATATTTTAACATAATTAACATATATTAGACTTCCTGCCAGTTAGGGGAGGGGATGGGGGGAAGGAGAGTAAAATTTGGAACAGAAGGCTTTGCAAGGGTCAATGTTGAAAAATTACCCATTCATATGTTTTGCAAATAAAAAGCTTTAATAAAAAAATGCATATAGAATTGTAACTGAACCAGTCTTCTGAAATTCCTGGTTTCCCATTACTTCCATTTCTACAAATTAAAAAAAATATTAGTATACAAAAGAAAAGTATTCTCTTTTATATGCTTCTTGTTTGGATTTTTTCAAGTTTGAAATTTTTCTTTTTAATTTTATTTTGTGATTTCACTGGTATAGAGAACTCCTAGTAGAAAAATTACTAAAGCTACAATTCTTCATCTAATAATTTTAGGCAGTTATTAGGGAGAAATGAGAGGCAAATCAAATCATTTAAGGTCAAATACTTGTACATAGACAAGTCAGAACTTGAAGCCAGGTCTTCCTTCCACTAAGGCCAACTTTCTAGCCACTGTATATCCTCCCTTTTGAAGCTGTCAGGTTCAAACAGCATGACACTTGGACCTCTTCTGTATTCTCAGCACCAAACACAGTTCCTGGCAAAGTTACAAATGGGAAAGTGGCATCTTTGAAATCATTTAATACTCAAAGGATCTGGAATTTCATCCATATATCCATTATTTTCATCAGTGCAGACTGAAATTGTTCTGTCTTATAACACTTTTACAAGATTCTAACACCCCTGTTTCCCTCTGCCCTTCCCCCCAATTAGCCACCTGGTTTTTAGTTATATTGTAAAGCTATTGGAACTTAACTAGGCTGGGCTACAGAGTTCAGATTTCTAATCTATTATAGTGTTGTATAGTAGCAAAAGTCTTAGACTTGGAGTAAGAATATTTAAATCTTGCCTCTATCACTTCCCCCTTTTATGATTTTTGGGAAATCACCTAAAATCCCTTGAGCCTCAGTTTCCATATGTGAAAAATGGGAATGATGAAAAATGTATACAAATATAAACTTTTATTAGTATTGTTACTGTTTTTGCTATCTCCATGCTCAGCAGTATGCACACAGGCATACATATATATATTTAAGAATTTTAATAATTTATTTTTGTTTTTACTTTTTGATCACTATCATTTCCATATGCACTCCTTCCTCTGCTCCTCTCAGGTAGTTATTCCTTATAGTAAAGAATAATAATAAAGCAAAAAGGAAGGAAGGGAAGCAATTTCACAAAACTATCTTACATATATCAGTTGTCTTGTCACATATACAAAGCTCTACACCCATAGTAACTTACTTATCCAAAGAAGGGAAAGAAGTACATTTTCTCATGTTTTCTTAGGGGCCATGCTTTGTCATGATAATGTTTCATCTTGTTATTCTTTATAATACATCAATGTATATTGTAAGTCTATTTACTATATTTGCTATTAGTTTATATAAGATTAAGAGAACTTCTTAAAGGACATAATATTTCCCAGAGTAATCATAATTTTAAAAAAAATATTAGGAAAAAAGATCAAGTTTTTTTTTTTAAAAAATAAATCAAAATACAATTATTAAGCAATTAGTATGTTCTGGTCACTTTGCTAAACAATGGAGATACAAAAATAATAACAAAACAATCCCTGCCCGCAAGGGGCTTACATTTGTATACTTTCAAACATGGTAGACCCTGAAATGAGAGCAAGATTCTCTCAGCTTGGCACAAAAGAAAAAAGAGGAGAAAAATAAATTTTTCATAGAGCAAAGTAAAAGATAAAGCATCAAGAAGACGGATTTGAAAAGTTCAAATCAGTTGAAATGCTGGATTTTGCTATTAAAAGCTTTGAATTTTTGAGGCTCATTAATCAACCAGAAATTTAATCCTTTAAAATATTTATTCAATGCTATATAGGAGTGAGTCACTTTTAAGAAAAATGAAACATAATTTAAGGTATAAGTTAAGAGAGATGTCTTTGGAAAATATAACAAGTTTTAAACTACTGTGGATGACTCAAGATTATATTATGTAATAATTATCAACAAATAAAAGGAATTAATCTGATGACCTGAACTAAGCCAAGGGAATAAACAATATTATATAAATGGTATAACAGTCCCATATATCTATATTTTGAAACTTTACTTAGATTTTAAGATTCAGGCAAAGTTTTCTATTCTCTTTCCAAGATTTTCCCAAATATAAGAGTTCCAGTGAACTCTTGGATAGCATTCTATAGATCATGCTCTATTTGTAAGCAAGTCCTTTTTTCATGTACCAAGTATGGGCCAGGCATTTTTCTAGGACAAAACAACAAAAATTAGTCAACAAATAAATTAGGCCCTGCCATGGGACATAGTCTTTACTGGAGAAATTTTGTGCATAATTAAATATATATATATATATAAATATATATATGGATATGCATATACATATATGTGTGTGAATGTGTGCATGTATTTGTGTACCTACACATCCTATACCAAGTATAATAAATAGATCTATGTTCTAAATAATGATAACAATATAAGTGGAAAGAACAATAGCAAGATAAAAAAGAATTTTGCTTAATTATAATGACAAAGCATTTTTTCAAAGAACATATATGAAAACAAATCTTTCCTTTCTTTGGAGAAAGGTTTGGGTCACATATACAATATACGTGTGTGTGCATATGCATATCTTCAAACATCTAAATAGTCCTCTATATATGTGCATATGTATATAGAGAAATACATCTATGCAATCTTATACATGTATATAAATATATGTATGTATAAACATATTATCTGTATGTATGTATGTATATGAGTTTGCTAAGTATTTTTCTGTTTCATTAGTAAAAGCAAAAGATTCAAGACTTTCAAGAAAAAAAAGAAATCACTAGCATTTCAACTTACTTCACTATAAATATAAACACTGCGTATATATTAATATACATATCTACACATAGCTATGTGTTCATGAACACCACAAAATAAATACGTGAAAAAATATGCCACAACACTAGAAAGGCAAGAAACGGGCAGTCTGTGGCAAATAAAGAAATTTAGATTTGCCTCTGGAAATAATAGGAGAGTTTCTGGAGGTTAGTGGATTTTATTACTTCATATTAAGTACATTTGTACTATGCCCATCTTGCAATGACTACATTGAGTTAAAAATAAAGAAATAAGCAACTGTATATGTGAATACATATTTTAAGAAGCAGCAATTAATTATTTTCTGAACCTAGAGTTTCTGAGTTTTAGATTTATTATTATTTCCTTTGCTATATCCCATCTTTTAAGTACTGACCTAGCCACATACATTTTATTCTCATATTTTAATGACAAATACAGAGATTTCAGTAATAAGCACATTGCTAAAGTCCTGACAGCATTACTCCATTTAAATAAAAATTGCTGACTGCTTGAAAAAGTTGACATGGCACTTATATATATATCAAGGAATGATTATGGTGCTTCTGGATTATTTGAAGAAATTCTACTTGTTCAATAACAAATTATGGAAGAAGTATTTTTAAAATTATAATTATATAGAGTGGAAAATAAATTCTTTAGAGAGTAATCTTTTATGAAGTAAAAAAAAATCCAATAATGATCATGGCTATAATCTTTTAACATTAAAGTAGCAGAAACATTTTCACAGAACCTAGTCAAATCTGAATTACTTTGGTGATTTATGTAATCACAAAACATTGAAAAATAAGGTACACAATGGAACTTAAAAATTAGTGATGTAGTACATGATAATGAATTTTTTTTCTGCTCAAATTCAGTTCAAAATGTTCTGTTTGGTCATAAGAGATGTCTTAAATTTCCTGAGGCAATTTGTAATATAGCCAGTTGCTAAGAGGTTGCTAAGGGAAGTCAACTAACAGGGTTGATAAATAGCCTCAGTAAAACTTCAGCTGAACAGCCTGCCTTGGCAGATGGGAGGAGTGCAGTAATTCCTTCTGAAATTGAAAAGAAAAAGAAAAGTGGCAGAGGGGGAAATGTCAGGAATAAAGGGGAGAGGTATTTTATACTTTCCAAAGATATAATAATAATAATGACACTGATACTATTACTGCTGCTGCTACTACTACTCCTGGCCCTGCTGTAGCTGTTCCTGAATCTTCTAGTATTTATGTAGTCTTCAAATATTATAAAGTGCTTTACATATATTATCATCTTTGCCTTAAAAATGGCCATGTATAGGCTGCCCACTGTCACCATTACTATTTAATATTGTATTAGAAATGTTAGCTTTGGCAGTAAGAGAAGAAAAAGAGATTAAAGGAATTAGAGTAGGTAATAAGGAAACCAAATTATCACTCTTTGCAGATGACATGATGGTATACTTAGAGAACCCTAGAGACTCAACTAAAAAACTATTAAAAACAATTCACAACTTTAGCAAAGTGGCAGGATACAAAATTAATCCACATAAATCGGCAACATTTTTATATATTGCCAAAAAAGTTCAGCAGCAAGAGATACAAAAAGAAATTCCATTCAAAATAACTGTTGATAGTATAAAATATTTGGGAATCTATCTGCCAAGGAAAAGTCAGGAACTATATGAACTAAACTACAAAACACTTTCCACACAAATAAAGTCAGACCTAATCAATTGGAAAAACATCAAGTGCTCATAGGTAGGCAGAGCGAATATAATAAAAATGACAATACTACCCAAATTAATCTACCTATTTAGTGCCATACCAATCAAACTCCCAAGAAATTATTTTACAGATCTAGAAAAAATAGTAGCAAAGTTCATCTGGAATAACAAAAGGTCAAGAATTTCAAGGGATTTAATGAAAAAAAAAATGCTGATGAAGGTGGCCTTGCTGTACCAGATCTAAAACTATATTATAAAGCAGTGGTCATCAAAACTATTTGGTACTGGCTAAGAAATTACAGTAGTCAATCAGTGGAATAGGATAAAATCACAAGACAAACTAGGCAATAATTATAGCAATCTAGTGTTTGATAAATCCAAAGACACCTGCTTTGGGGATAAGGACTCACTATTTGACAAAAATTGCTGGGAAAATTGGAAAGTAGTATGGAAGAAATTAGGACTTGACCCACACCTAACACCACATATCAAGATAAGATCTAAATGGGTTCATGTTTTAGACATAAAAGTGATATTACAAGCAAATTATAGGAACATAGGATAGTTTACCTCTCAAAGCTGTGGAGAAGGAATTTGTGTCCAAAGAAGAACTGGAACTCTTAATTGAACACCAGATGGATAATTTTGATTATATTAAGTTAAAAAAGTTTTTGTACAAACAAAACTAATGCAGAAAAGATTAGGAGGGAAGCAACAAATTGGGAAATCATCTTTACACTTAAGGGTTCTGATAAAGGCCTCATTTCTAAAATATATAGAGAATTGTCTCATATCTATAAGAATTCAAGCCATTCTCCAATCGATAAATGGTCAAAGGATATGAACAGACAATTTTCAGATGATAAAATTAAAACTATTTCTAGTCATATGAAAAGGTGCTCCAAATCACTATTGATCACAGAAATGCAAATTAAGAAATCTCTGAGGTACCACTACACACTTATCAGATTGGCTAAAATGACAGGAAAAGATAATAATGAATGTTGGAGGGGATGTGGGAAAACTGGGACACTGATACATTATTGGTGGAATTGTTAATGGATCCAACCATTCTGGAGAGCAATTTGGAACTATGCTCAAAAAGTTATCAAACTGTGCATACCTTTTGACCCAGCAGTGTTTCTATTGGGCCTATATCCCAAAGAAATCTTAAAGGAAGAAAAGGGATCCACATGTGCAAGAATGTCTGTGGCAGCCCTTTTTGTAGTGGCTAGAAACTGGAAACTGAATGTATGCCCATCAGTTGGAGAATGGCTAAATAAACTATGGTATATGAATGTTATGGAATATTATTGCTCTGTAAGAAATGACCAGCAGGATGGTTTCAGAGAGGCCTGGAGACCTACATGGACTGATGCTGAGTGAAATGAGCAGAACCAGGAGATCATTATACATGGCAACAACAATACTATATGATGATCAATTCTGATGGACATGGCTCTCTTCAACAATGAGATGTTTCAAACCAGTTCCAGTTTTTCAGTGATGATGAAAGCCATATACACCCAGAGAGAGGGATGTGAAATGTGGACTACAACATAACATTTTCACGCTCTCTATTGAAGTTTGCTTGCATTATGTTTCTCAGATTTTTTTTTCCTTGTAGAGACGATTTTTTTTGCACAGCAAGATAACTGCATAAATATGTATACATATATTCGATTTGTCATGTATTTTAAAGTAATTAACATGTATTAGACTTCCTGTAATCTAGGGGAGGCAGTGGGGGGAAGGAGGGAAAAATTTGTAATAGAAAGCTTTGCAAGGGTCAATGATGAAAAATTACTCATGCATATGCTTTGCAAATAAAAAGCTTTAATAAAAAAAGAACAATTTTTTTCTTGTACAAAACAAAATAGCCATGTATTATTATCCCCATTTTATAAAAGAAAAAAAAAGGAAGCAGACAGAGATTAAATAACAATTCTGCAAGATAAATGCTAGTATTTTCCCCATTTAGCTGATGAGGAAAGTAAGATAGGTTAAGTGACTTTTCCAAGTTCCTACAGATATTATATGTCTAAGGCAGAATCTGAAGTCAGATCTTTATTATTTCAAGTCAAGATCTCCACTTACTATACTATTTTATTGCTGCAGAATGAGAGAAAGCAGAGAAAATCTTAAGATCTTAAATCAGGAAGTCAAGAAAAAAGTTTGTTTCTAAACTAAGTTCCTTGAGGATAGGGACTATATTTTCTTTTATATTCATATTCCTAGATTCATCATAGTTATTAATAAGGGCTTAATAAATATTTTTTTCATTCCTTTATCCATTTCCTTGGAGTTCCTTGTCCTGGACAGAGAAAGAGAGAGAGAGAGAGAGAGAGAGAGAGAGAGAGAGAGAGAGAGAGATTATTTATATAAAGGAAGATTTATAGATAGACTAGATAGTGTACCTATGATTCCCTCTCACATGAAGAAATCACCTCTCCCAGTGCAGATTAACATCTTCTCTGACACTTCTAGTCTTAAAGAGTTGCCTGAAGCACTGAGAAATTAAATGACACAGTTTGTAATAGAGGCAGTACCTAAGCCCAGATTGCCCCTGCCCAAGAAGATGGACTTTGCTACTTCTATCATACTACCTCTGAAGTCATAGATGATTTATTATTTATGATTTTCATATTAATCAAGCTACAAAATTCTAAGAACCATCACAGTGTTAAAAAAATCAAATCAATGAAATATATATATATATATTTACTTTGCTTTGATTCTACTAGAGACACTAAAAGGTAGTAGGTAATAAAATGAATGAATGAATAAATGAAAATACAACAAAATAAAAATTTAATGTCACTATTTCCATAGCTATTTAAACTGGAAAATTTTAGTTAAAAGTAACTGAGAGGAAAGATGCCCCATTGTATCTTACTTTCTCTCCCATTTCATTGGGATATCTTGCTGCATTATTTGTCCTTCTACTGCCTTTTTTCTCCCCACTAGGAAAGTATCTTGTAGTCCAGACTTCTAGAGATTGCATCTCTAAGCTTGGCAGGAGGGGGGACAGGGAGGTTAACCAACTCACCTTTGGAAATATCACCTAAATAGAGGCTAAGATATTTCAATTGATGAGTGATGGCATGGAGACTCAAATAGATTAATCTCATCAACCCCAGACCAAGTAACACTTCATATCCCATAGAGCTCCTACCCAGGATGTGGCTGCCCAATAGATCAACTCACCATCACCCATAACAAAATTCCTTCTCCTGATCATTATTCCTCTAGATGTGTTGTCTTATGGTAATTATAGGAATTCTTTTTTTTTTTCTTTTTTGCTTCACAAACTCTTAACAATGTGATAAAAGATATAAAGATTATGGAGCACTTCACAGAAAAAAAATTAAATATCTAAAATAAAGCACAGAAGGTTATAAAGGAAACCAATTAGGTTGAAATATACTTATCTATTTACCTACTACCCATCTATCTATCTGTTTATCTAATATCTATCCATCTATTTTTATTCTTTAGTCTCAAGTTAAGAATACTCAAGAAAGGAATACCAGTTCTATGAGGAAAGAGATTGTGGTGGTTTTTTTGTTTGTTTGTTTGTTGTTTTGTTTTGTTTTGCTTTGTATTTGAATCCCCAGGTTTAAACATAATGCTTAGCACAGTGTAAAAAATTTTGTTTTACTCACTCATTCACTAATTTTCTTATCTTAAAAAATTCCTCCCACTAGGGCATTCTATCTTCCAACTCCATACATTTTCACTGACTGTCCACCAAAACTAAATGCTCTCTCTAACACTTTGCCTTCTGACTTGCCTGGCCTTCTTCAAATCTCAGCTAAAATATCAGCTTTTAGAACAAGTCTTCCTACACCTCCACCTTATTTCTAGTGCTTCCCTGCTATTATCTCTAAATTGTCCTCTCTCTGTGTATATTTATATATATATGTGTGTGTGTGTGTTTGTGTCTTTAACTTTCTTCATATTGTTGTCTTTTGGTACATAGACTGATACAGAGTAAGTATTTAATAAAGTACTTGATGACATTCTAAAAAGAATCCCAACTCTTGATATGAATTTATAATTTGTTTATATTTCATTCCTACTACACATACTATGCACCAGGCACTGTGCTAGCCTTTGGTGATACACTCTCTCTCTCTGTCTCTCTCTGTCTTTCTCTCTCTCTCTCTCTCTGTCTCTGTCTGTCTGTCTCTCTCTCTCTCTATATATATATATATATTTAAATAAAGCTTTTGCTTAGATTTAACTGTAGAGACTAAAAAGTATTAAGTAATGAAACAGGGGCAGCTAGGTGGCGTAGTGGATAGAATACCAGCCCTGAAGTCAGGAGGACCTGAATTCAAATATGATCTCAGACACTTAACACAGCTGTGTGACCCTGGGGAAGTCACTTAACCCCAACTGCCTCAGCAAATTAAAAAAAAAAAAAAAAAAAAAAGGAGTGAAAGAACAAATAAATGAAAATGCATTTATTAATCATTTACTTTGTGCCAGCAATATTTTCCACTTTGAGGATATAAAAATATAAGACCAGTTCCTGTCCACAAAGGGCTTACATGGAAATACATTAAAATGACACATAAAGGCTAGCTGGAATTGGGGAACAAAGGGAAGCATGAATAGTAGTAGCATGATTGGAGTGATTGAAGGCAAGGTGGGGTGAAAGCACATTTTCCAGATCTCAGAATGCTAGGAAATCTATTCTACATTCTGTTGACAAGAGAAGATGGTCAGTGAATAGGCAGAATGGTTTGGAAATGGCCAAAAAAGATGATATGAAGTAAATATATAATATCCATGAAATAAATACAAAGTTATTTTGTCAGGCAGACAATAAAGCAGGGGAAAATAAGTCAATCAAAGAAGTCTTAATGTAGAACATAGCTTATCATGGAAAAGAACTAAGCTTTTAAGAGATAGTTGAGATAAGGAGGGAGAGCATTCAAGGTAAGGAACTATGACAATAGTCTAGTACGTAATATGGGTATGCAAAAACAACATAGATTTAATTTCCATATAACTTTACACAACAAATAACTATTTCTGTTCTGTTCATGCACTCAAGGCAATGGTTATTATGCTGTGTGTACTGAACTGGGCACTTCTATTAGTTTCAAAAAAAATTAAAAAAAAAAATAATGGCTGTTTTCAAGCAATTTATAATACATTTTAAGAACCAGAATTTTTGAATTAAAAAAAAAAAGAAATAAGAAGTGAAAACATTTATAAGACAATATCATAAGATTTATTTCTAGAAGAAAAAAAAAATCCTTGATCTTTTGGACCAAAGCCCTCATTTAATTCTAAGCTCAATCAAAATCTGGAGATAGGAGGTAAATTACACAAAATCAGCAAGAATTAAAGCCTAGTAGCTGAGACAGAATTTGAACCCCTTTGTTCTGATTCCAAACAACATACTAAAGAAAGTTTTTATTAAAGTAAAGGAAATCTCTAAACTATAATTTCAAGCCAACAAATCACATTACTCCAAATTCTTGCAATATTCAAGAGTAAGCATTCAACTGGGTCATTTGCTTACTTTGAGATTTGAAGGAAAATAAACTAAGTTTCTCCCATCAAATGGATAGTATGTGAGTGAGACCAGGTGAAATTTTCTCAAAAAGTCTATGAGATGGAATAGATCAGACCTTAGGCCCAAGTCATGTGATCTCTATTCCCAGAGGTCTGAAGGTTACAGGAAGTCACATGATTTCAAGGCTTAGAAGTCTCTAAAGGTCAGACCCTAGGCAGGAAGTAATGTGACCCACAGGAAGCAGACAACATTGGTGCCCATTGGTCAATTAAGATCACTTCCTTCTTAGTCCATCCAATGAAACATCTTGGGTCTTTTGACATTTAACCAGCTTTAGTCTTTCTGGCTTGTCAGGTCAGGCACAAGTGCTTTCTCTTTGTATCTGAGGATGTCTTTGATTAGTTAATTTGGGGAAGGGGGTCTAGCACTGTCCCATACATATGTATCAGAAAAATGAATTGAAACCAGTTTTTCTAATTCTAAATTCAGTAATTTTTTTTTTCTATCATGTATCTAACAAGAAGCTTTTCCTGATCCCCACAGATGTTAGTTTTCTTTTCCTTTCAAATTACCATATATCTACTTATTTTTATACATGTGGTATGCCCCCCCATACATTTTAAGCTTATTGAAGGTAAAGAATCTTTTTTATTTATTTTGCTTATTTTTGCTTTATATTCCTAAGATAGCTAACACTCAGTGGTTAGAGCATAGGGTTTAGAATAAGAAAGACTCCTTTTCTTTCTTTTTTAAAGGTTTTTTTTTTTTTGTTGTTGTTGTAAAAGCTTTTTTCTCTTTCAAAATAAATGCAAAAGGATGATTTTAGCGAGGACTGGGAAGACTTACATGAATTGATGCTAAGTGAAATGAACAGAATCAGGAGATCATTGTATATGGCAACAAGATTATACAATGATCATTCTGATGGACATGGCTCTCTTCAACAATGAGATGATTCAAACCAGTTCCAAGAAAAGAGCCATCTACACCCAGAGAAAGGGATCCGATTGTGGATCACAACATAGCATTTTCACTTTTTTCTGTTGTTGTTTGCTTGCAAATTTTGTTCTTTCTCAGTTTTTTTCCTTCTTTATTTGATTTTTATTTTGCAGCAATTTAACTGTATAAATATGTATACATATATTGGATTTAACATATATTTTAACATATTTAACATGTATTGGATTACTTGCCATCTAGTGGATACACCCTTAGAGGGGAGGAGGAAAAAATTTGGAACATAACATTTTGCAAGAGTCATTGTTGAAAAATTAATTACCCATGTATGTGTTTTGTAAATAAAAAGCTTTAATAAAAACATTTTTAAAAATATAAAAAAGAAAAAGAAATATGGTATCAATTATACATGTGAAAAATCATGCAAAACAAATTTCTATATTAGCCATTTAAAAAAATAAGAAAAAATAAAATTAAAAATTAAAAAAATATATATGCGAGAATAGTTTTTAGCATTCACTCTTGCAAGATCTTGTGTTCCTAATTTTTCTCCTTTTCCCTCCCCTAGACAGCAAGTAATCCAATATAGGTTAAACATATGCAATTTTTCTAAACATATTTCCACATTTGTCATGCTGCTCAAGAAAAATCAGATCAAGGTGGGGGGAAAGAAAAAGAAAAAAAGCAAGCAAACAGCAACAAAAAAGATGAAAATACTGTGCTTTGATTCACATTCAGTCTCCATAATTCTCTCTTTGGATGTGGATGGCTCTCTCCATCATAAGTCTATTGGAACTGATGAGGGGAAATGGTGTTGATGAGGTGTGTGAAAGAGGGGAGGTTGTGTGGGACGCCCCTTTTGGCCAGTCGTGGGCTTTATGAAGAATCTACAAATCTCTATTGAATGAGGCAATCCATCTATGGTAAAAAGGTGACAAGTTTATTTCACTGAAAAGAACAGAATCTCATGGGGGTGGGGGGCACCGAGGGAAAGGAGCCTGCTAGGACTTTCACTTAGATAGGTTTAAAGAGCCTTGATTATATGGAACTTTTCTAGGCCCACACAAATGGAGCAATTTGAATATCTATCTGAATTGAAAGTGAAGTTTTTGAATGAATAGAGGGTTTTTGAGATTTGGGGTCTCTTCAGCTCTCTCCTCACAATCTGGACACACAGTTTACATCATTTACATCAAAACTGCCTTGAATCACCTCATTGTAGAAAAGAGCCAGGTCCATCACAGCTGATTATCACATAATCTTGTTACTGTGTATATTCTTCTCTTGGTTCTGCTCACTTCACTCAGCATAAGTTCATATAAGTCTTTCCAGGCTTTTCTGAACTTAGCCTGCTCATCATTTTTTATATAACAATAATGTTCCATAACATTCATATGTCATAGTTTATTCAACCATTCCCCAATTGATGGGCATCCACTCTGTAGGACAATTCATTTTCAGGAGTTAAAATCCAGCTTCAGACACTTACTAGCTGTGACAACTTGAGCAAGTAACTTGATTCTTTTTAATTCCATTTCCTCATTTGTAAAATGGAAAGAAAAGGAAATGGTAAACCATTGCAGCATTTTGCCAAAAAACAAACAAAACCCAAATAGGGTCATAAAGAGTTGTGCATGGATAAAACAACTTAACAAAATTTTCAAGATGCAGTATAGTCCTTGGTAAATAAGATGCATTTCATAAGATGACTATGGGTTGGGTTGGATTTGAATTAGAGTTTCATATAACTCAGGTTCTATCCTCAATAAGTTTACAATTAGATTAAACTTACATGTTTTAATTAACATGCAGTGGATATCCTGCCATCTAAGGGAGGGGTATGGAGTAGGGGGGAAAAATTTGTAACAGAAAGCTTTGTAAGAGTTAATGTTGAAGAATTACCCATACATATGTTTTACAAATAAAAAGTTTTAATTTTTTTAAAAAAACTTCCATGTTTGTGTATAGCTACAAATATTTATTTATTTATTTTGCTTAGGCAATTGGGGTTAAGTGACTTGCCCAGGGTCACACAGCTAGGAAATGTCTTAGACCAGATTTGAACTCAGGTTCTCCTGACTTCAGGGCTGGTGTCTAACCACTGTGCCACCTAGCTGCCCCGACCTACAAATATTTATTAAGGACCAGGTTTTGTTAGACTTTGGGGATCTGGAACCTCAAATTAAAAAGCTTTCAATAAGTTTATAATCTTTAGAGAGAGATGACTTGTATACATATAATAATATGTCAAACAAATTCAAGATAACATTGGGAGAGAGACATCACTGAATAATGGGAAGAATCAGGTAAATCATCATGTTGAAAATAGTATTTGAGCTGAATTTGAAAGATGGAGGAGATTCCAGAAAGTAAATGTGTAATTGTTCAGTTGTGTCCAACTCTTAAATAATCCCAATTGGTTTTTATTTGTCTGTTTGTTTTGCAGGGATATTAGAGTGTTTTGCCAGATCATTTTGCAGATGAGGCAAACAGAGTTAAGTGACTTGCCCAGGGTCACACTGTTTCTAAGTGCCTGAGGCCCCATTTGAACTCAGGTTTTCCATACTAGACAATCAATCTAGCTACCAGATATGTGTAGGGAATATATTTTAATCAAGAGAGTCACTTGGTATAAAGGCATTCTACATTGTATGACATTTAAAAGGTCAGAGATATGTAATTTCTGGGTAATTAATCATTTTATTAATAATGCTAGTATTTTATTAATAAAAAGTCAGTGGCACTCTTAAATGCCAAAGGTCCCTTGTGGTGATGGACTCACAGTTTATATTTTGAAGAATGGTTATTCATAAGCGTTGCAATAAACTGATTGAAAGACTGAATTTTACAGTGAGAAGTTGGCTCACTCCTGTGAGAAGCTGAGCAAATTCCTGTCACTTTTGGATAAAGAAATTATCTCCACTCCCAGCCTTGGGCAATCTAGACAAAGGATTTACCTCCTGCCAAGCTTGCTTGAATGGAACACAATGGGCAGAAATTCACCTTAGATTATATTCCTATTAAAGTTTTTTGGTATGTGATCATGAAAAAAAGTTCAGCCTTGAGAGATTAAGCATTTGAAAAAAGGATTTCAGAAAATGGGGAACTCTGGATGTTCCCAAAGTATTTGTTAATAATAATCATTTCTCTCAATTGGAAGGTTCTATTGGTTCTAGCTTATTTCCTTTTTTTTGTAGGTTATTTGAAAAGCATATTATAAAGGGAATAATAAAATTGCATATTATATAAAAGTATATATTAAAATTACCTATTTGGTGCTGGTATTGATATTGGCTTTGAAAATATAATAACCATATCTCTCCACATTATTACTTGGTTATGCATTATCAATTCTGACAATTCAATTACTTCAATCTACATGTATTATAATGATAACTTTGGATCAGTTCTGTAATATTAAATTGGCCATAAGGATGATGCCTCAGCATGGGATTTATACATGCTATATAAAAAGTTATTTTTATTTATTTATTTTTTAATATCACATTGGAGGTGTGTTTTAATGATACCCAAACAAAGAAGTCTGACAGTTTCTGAATACTAACATTCTCATTTGCAGATTCTACCCAGTCATAAATTTTATTGTTATCTATTAAATGTCAAAAGCTAGACTTTACAAGCACTGTCCAAAATCTAAGTTTACAAAGTTAATTACCAGTGCATTACTCATAACACAATTTTTTTTATTGGTAGTATAATATTTTGTTAGGTGTGGTAACACTAAAATGCATTTGGTTCAGTCTGAGTTAAAAAACGGTGTCTCCACTAACTTATAGAAATTTCATTTTTGTGCTTTACCTTTCTTTCTGAAACCTTAATCATCCCTTAAGTATACTTTGCAAATTAGAAGGAAAAAAAAAACTCCTTAAAAAAAATCGCCTTATACCAATTTTTAAAAAAATCACTTTACCTAATAATTCCTGTTATAGAAAACTGTTTACAATTTTACATTAAAAAAATTACAATATACATTTTATTAGAGAACCATACATCCATGACAGTCGCCATTTTAAATTAGGCAGGCACCAAGTCATAAACAATTACAGCTGATTTACTTTTACAGAGTTCCCACACATGCTTAACAAAATCCTCTACCAAGGACAAAGTTATACTGTCTTTGCCACACTGATAATTGCTCTTGTAAATTGGCTTTTGGACAACCTGCACATTTCCTTTAAGGAGGGGAGTGGAGAAAGCATTGTAAAGTATCACTTAAGGGATTAATTGAATTAAATTGGGACTGAAAAAATTCTGCTACTGGTTGAGGGCTCAGATGCAAATACCTTTCAAAGTATAAACTAAGAAAGGAAAAAGGGAAAAAACAACAACAACAACAACAACAAAAACCCATCAATAGAAGTGGTAACCCAGAGAGTGGTTTAAGCAACATGTTGAAACAGTTTCAGGGTTAAAAAAAAATGGGGAGTGGGAGGTAATGAAAGGAGAAATATAGGCAAGGGTGGAGTACGAGGAAATACATTAATTACAGTTTATGCAACAAAAGTGTGAAATATATAGACTTTATCTAGAATATAATTCCCATTTTACTAATGGTATAGAATGAACAAAACACCTGTGACATCCAATGTCTTCCAATCTGTTGGTAGTCTCAGGATAAAGGAAAATCACCTAGTAAAGGTCTTATCATCTGTATTGAAGGATTTTTCACTTTCTCTCCTTTTCCTTCTTCTCTTCTTCTTTTTCTTCTTCTTCTTTTCCTTCTTCTTCTTCTTCTTCTTCTTCTTCTTCTTCTTCTTCTTCTTCT
>JAJPUD010003099.1:84365-114212 GCA_023553655.1 Myrmecobius fasciatus | reverse complement strand
TTCTTCTTCTTCTTCTTCTTCTTCTTCTTCTTCTTCTTCTTCTTCTTTTTTTGCTGAGGCAATTGGGGTTAAGTGACTTCCCCAGGGTCACACAGATAGGAAGTATTAAGTATCTGAGCTCAAATTTGAACTCAGGTTCTCCTTACTTCAGGGCTAGCTGCCCCTCACTTTCTCTTTTTAATCTAATTAAAATGAGTTAATTTTTTAAAAAATGCTTCTCATCTTAAGCTTTAGTGAGAAAACCAGGAAGGACTGAAACCAAAACAAAAAGGATAAAAACAAACAGTTGAAGACGTGGAGAGCTTCAGAATGAGAATAAAAACAAGGAAATCCCGACTGAACAATGGAAAGGTTTCAAAACGTTTATTTATTTATTCAAATCTATACACATTATTTAACAAATTAATCAACCAGTAACAGGAATAGTTTCTCTTTCTGATTGGGGAAAAACACTTGAGGGTTGAGATTTTCTTTAGGTGAAAAAAGAGTATTAATCTAAGTTATTTGTTGACTCATATATATTCTTCCATAACCTAAAGATCCATGATTTCATTAATAAGGATCCTTGGCATGAAATAACTTAGATTGAAGCATTCTATGCCTTCATAGGTTCTTTAAGAGCTACAGTGATCAACAAATTGATCATTCTGCAACTAAGTTCATAATGAGCCTATGATGTGAACTCTAAATTAGGTCGTTCTATTCTCCTTGGTAGGAAATGCTAGAAGTCAGTTTATATTTAACATAACATTTAACATTTTGTTGTAAAATTGCCTTTTTGGAACCCAAGACTAAGAACTTGGTCTAAATTACCTCATGGCTCCTTCCTACCTTACTAATCTACTTACTTCCCTTGCCTGTACCCTATACACCATGTTGGTCTATTTGGCATTCCTCACACAAGACACTTCATCTTCTATGTGTCTGCATTGTCCATCTTTATCCTCCCTGCTTACTTCCTCCTCCCTGGAAGAGTATTGGTGGAAACAAATTACATGCCAGAAACTATGCTAAGCATTTTTCAAATATTAAACCAGTGACTCATCACAACAAACCTGAGAGGTAACTGCTGTCACTATTCTCATTTTACAATTGAGGAAACTGAGGCAGGTAGTGCTTAAATGACTTGCCCAAAGTCATACAGCTAACAAGCAACTGATGACACATTTGAATATAGGTCCAGATCTCTATCCATTGCACCATTTGGTTTCCTGTGCCAGTACAGCAAACATTTAATAAATGCTTGTTGACTACTGGAAAAGCTGAGAAATCAAGAGAGGCATGTTTTTAGTAACTAACTGCATGCAAAGGGAAAGAGTGAGATGATTTTTTTTTTTTTTCCCTAACTTAGTGCTTCCATGCTTAAGCTATCTGAGCACCTGGAGCCTCCTTACTCCAGAACAAGGAAGCAAGATGAGCTGGATAGAATCTAAAGTTCTTTCTGAAGGTTTCTAGATCTATGATTTTACATGAAGTCATTAAATATTATCATATTAGATTTGGTCCAATATTATCATATTAGATTTGATCCACCATTCATTACTTTTTTAAAATCCTGATTCTATAATCTAATCCAATCCCAATCTTTCCCTTTTTCATTATTGTGACCCTGCCATTGGGAGGTGACCTGGTTTTTGGAAAGCTATATCATCAATACAACACATGCACTGGCCAGTCCTGACAAGATAGAAAGAAAGAATTCAAGCAAAGGCCTGGCACCAGACTGGACATTTTTTTTTTCCTGAAGATCAACCTTCTTGTATTTCCTAAGGTTTTATCAAATACTCATATTAAAAATATATTGTCAGATTTCAAATGAATACATGAAATGCATACATTGTAATATACACATTGCATGTATATGTATGTGTGTATACATGCCTATCCCTTTATACACAAACATATATGTGCTTACCTATACACACACATACACACACATATATATATAAACACACACACACCAGTTATCCCTTATATATCACAAGGGTTAGAGGTGCAGAGCACACATAATTTGGAAAATTAATGTAAAATTTTATCTGTTCTTCCTTGATACCAGGGAAGAAGTCTGAATTATTATGGCATAAAAAGATAAAATATGTTATTACACAATAATATACACATATTTTATGTATTTCTGAGTTTCTAAACTTTCTATGTCATCTACAGGCTTCATGTATTGTCTGTGGTTTTTGCAAAACTCCCCCAAAATTCTCATTTAATTTCTTATGCTAATTCATAACATTGAAACCATGAGGAGGAAAGTCACTATGTGAAAGGTAAAACTGTATCTTTTGAAACCTTCTAGGCAAAGCAAAACAAAATGACAAACATTTACTAAGCTATTAAGCACATGCTTAATGTGTCGGGTGAGGCAATTAGATGGTGTGCTAGGTACAACATGCAGCATAGAATTAGGAGGATTCATCTTCATGAGTTCAAATCCAGCCTGAGAGATGTACTAGCTTTGTGACTCTGGGTAAGTCACTTAACCCTATTTGTCTTAGTTTTCTCTGTAATTGACTGGAGAAGGACATGATATCTTTGCCAAGAAAATTCCCAAATGGAGTCACAGAAAGTCCAATGCAATTGAAATAATTTGTGACAGCAAACACATTTATTATATCAGATGTGCTAAGTACTAGTGATATAATGCAAGGAAAAAAAGAAAAATAATTTCCATTTTCAAAGGAGGGAAGCCCATTTGACCAACAAGACCTGGAATCTGCCAAGTAGAAATGTCCCCAGAGAGGAAAGGTAGCATCTTACCCCAATAGATGGGGAGCTAAAAAGCAGAGGTAGAGTGGGGCCCAAGTATCAATGGGTGAAATGCATGTGGTCAAATTTTGGTAAATCAGGATCAAAGCTCAAGGCATGGAGGAGTATAGAATGACTGGCCTGAACTCCTTTTTCAAAATGGAAATCTTTGGAGAGGTGGGGCCACCATGGTAAAGGGATAATCCAGGGTGAGAAAGTCACAGAACAAGATAATGTTCTAGAATGAAAAAGTCCCAGGCAGTGAAGTATCTGAGGCATGCAAACAATGGGTTAGAAATCAATGTAATAGGGGCAGCTAGGTGGCGCAGTGGTTAGAGCACCAGCCCTGAAGTCAGGAAGACCTGAGTTCAAATCTGGTCTCAGACACTTCCTAGCTGTGTGACCCTGGGCAAGTCACTTAACCCCAATTGCCTCAGCAAAAAGCAAAAAAAAAAAAAAAAAAAGAAATCAATGTAATTATCTTACTCCTCATTGCATGCAGTCATTAAGATTCTGAAGATCACTTGGCAGGATAAGATACCAGACACTGACGTCCTTTCTCGAACTAAACTGCCAAGCATTCAAACTCTACTGCAGAGAGTGCAATTCTATTGGACTGGCCATATTGTTCAAATGCCAAATGTACTCTTGCCAAAAAGACTATTTTATGGAGAATTCACACAGGTCAAGAGCTCACAAGAGCAATCAGAAAAACTGATACAAGGATACTCTCAAAATGTCTCTTAAGAACTTTAGAACTAATTGTATGACCCAGAAGACACTGGCAGAGAACCACCCAGCATAGCATGCCCTCATCAGAGAAGGTGCTATACTATATGGACAAAGCAGAATTGAATTAGCCAAGAAGCTACAGAAATTTCTGCAAAATTATAGAAGCCCCCGCCAGATGTTCATAGGAACCATTTGTGTTCAATCTATGGCAGAGCATTACAAGCTCATATTGGTCTAATCAGCTAGTCAGATACACTAACTTGACTCTAACAATGATGTCATTTTAGTCCTCTTCAGGAGTGAAGTTGAATAACCAACCAATCAACCAATGCAAGTCATTATCAAAGTGCCTCTCTTTACAAGGAAAGTAGATCTCATCAGACCCTTCTTAAAAGCAGTCAGCCACTCCTTGATTTCTCTATTTGCTCTTACATTCTGTTCAGATAAAGCTTGTCATGCACATATTGCATGATTGGAAACAGTCTCATGTATACAGATTAAAAATCATAAGGAAAAAAGATTCTTTCTCTTTCTCTACTTAATTCCTCATTAATTCCTCCAAATTGAGGTATGACCCTCTTCTACCTTTGCAATCTAGAATATTTTTTCTCTTAATTATATCCAACAAAGGCCCAACAATGTCAAAATGTCCAACAAAAGGTAATTTTTTAAAAATAAGGAATGCTTTAGCTATTTGGAATTTGAAGATGAAGTGACAGGGTATTACGAATAAAGTGTTGGATTCTGAATCAGGATAGCCAAAGAAGAACTGGAGAGCCTTATGAAATGCAAAATGAATAATTTTGATTATATTAAATGAAAAAGCTTTTTGCACAAACAAAACCAAGGCAGCCAAGATTTATATTCAATGACTCTGATAAAGGCCTCATTTGTAAATTATATAGAAAATTGACTCAAATTTATAAGAATTTAAGCCATATCCCAATTGATAAATGGTCAAAGCATATGAACAGACAATTTTAATATGAAGAAATTAAATCCATTTCTAGTCAAATGAAAAAATGCTCTAAATCACTACTGATTAGAGAAATGCAAATTAAGGCAAACTCTGAGGTACCTTTCAAATTGGCGAAGATCACAGGAAAAGATAATGATAAATGTTGTATGGGAAAACTGGGACACTAATATATTATTGGTGGTATTATGAACTGATCCAACCATTCTGGAGAGCAATTTGGAACTATGCCCAAAGGGCTATCAAACTTTACATACCCTTTGATACAGCAGTGGTTCTACTTGGTCTATATCCCAAAGAGATCACAAAAAAAGGGAAAATGATTCACATGTACAAAAAAATATTGTAGCAGCCCTTTTTGTAGTGGCAAGGAATTGGAAACTGAATGGATGCCCATCATTTGGGGAATGGCTAAATAAGTTATGGTATATGAATGTTATGGAATATTATTGTTCCATAAGAAATGATCAGCAGGATGATTTCAGAAATCCTGGAGAGACTTTCATGAACTGATGCTAAGTGAAGTGAGTAGAACCAAGAGAACATTGTACACAGCCACAACAAGATTATGTGATGATTATCTGATGAACATGAATCTTTTCAACAATGAAGTGATTTAGGCCAATTCCAATAGACTTGTGATGGAGAGAGCCACCTGCATCCAGAAAGAAGACTATGGGGACTGAATGTGGATCACAAAATAGCATTTTCACCTTTTTTGTTGTTGTTGTTTGTTTGTTTGTTTTTTTTCCTTTCTCGCTTTTTTTTTTTGATGTGATTTTTCTTGTGCAGCATGATAAATGTGGAAATATGTTTAGAAAAATTGCACGTTTAACTTATATTGGATTTCTTGTTGTCTAGGGGAGGGGGGTGAAGGGAAGGAAGGGAAAAATTTGGAACACAAGGTTTTGTAAGGGTGCATATTGAAAACTATATTTGCATGTATTTTGAAAATAAAAATGAAAAATCTAAACCTAAAAAAAAGTGACGGAAAGGAAAAATAATAAATTCAGAGAAATCAATTAGGAGAATGATGATGATGATGATGATTTTGTGACTGGTCCCCAATCTTGCATATGCTGGAAGTGTAGTAGGCATTCATGTGTCTAATTCTATTGCTGAACTTTAATGTGCTTTGTTTTTTCCAGCTTTGATTGGTTTACTTCTCCTTAGGTAGTCTAATGATCTTTTGTTCTTAGGAGTTCACCAAATTGGTGCCAAAACATTGTGCAGAATTTAGTGGCTTTAGAACTATGCAGCTTGAAACTCCCCAAATCAAGGGATCTTTGAACCTTTCTTCTAGCAATAGGGATTATAAGTCTGTGCCATCATATCCAAATGGAAGTTTAGTTTTTGATTTGTTTTGTTTCTCTATATATCTAGCCAAAATCTATCCCCTGTAGATTCCACCCTTACTCCTAGTACTATTTTCCTGGACAAAGCTAATCCTGCAGTGTATGGTGGGTTAGGCCTGAAATCAGGGAGATATAAATTTAAATCCAGCTTCAGCCTGTGATTTTGGGAAAATTTTAAAACTCTTTAAGATTGCTCAACTATAAAATGGGGGTAATAAATAATAATAGCACTTCCCCCCAGTATTTTTGTGAGGATCAAGCAAGATATCATTTTTAAAATACTTACCATATGGTAGTCAATAATAAAAGCTAGTTATTATAATACTTCCAAGGTTATCTATCATGACAGACTATAAAATTTTTGTTGCAATCTAAGCAAACTACATTTATAACATTTCCCTTATTTACTAGACAAGGAATTCTGTCAAAAAGAAAATTATTTCAGTTCATCCTAACTTACTCTTGATGAAGTTATACTGACTCTTTATGATTATCATTTCCATTTTAAGATTTTCAATATCCAATTCTCTATTTTAATATCTTTTATAAGAATGTCCAGAATCCAAGTTATATTCTCTGACCTGTATTCTACATATTCTACTCTAATTTCTTAGAGTTAAAATAGCTCCAAATTTGGGATCCTGGATACCTTATAGACTTATAAGTCAATTGATTAAATAAGAAAATTTGAGAGTGAAAAAGCTTTAAGAGATAATGGATTAAGTTTGAGGACATATTAAGTTTGAGGTATTAGTAGGAAATTAAAGTTGAGACTTGCAGTGGGAAGTTTTAAAGGAGGATCTAGAATTCCTGGGAGAGATTGATGTTGTATATATAGTAAAGGAATGTCAGAAGGATAATGGTAGTTATTGACAAAAGAAAAGAAACAGGCTGAAGTTAGTCTTATCACACAGGATCTGAGTCTTTGATGGATGATCTTACTATTGTATTATGTCGAGTTACTATTTATGCCCATTTAAATTTGAATAATGATAAAATGAATCTGTACCCACATTAGGGGTAGGAAGGAGGAAGATAAATAGAGAAAAAGAGACTGACTAGTTATTCAGACAAGTAAAGAAAGTGCAGTTAAAGGATCCTGATTAGCAAGGTATCAAGAAGGAAGAATCAGTCATCTCTGGAGAATTTCCTTGACTAATTCATTGACATCATGGTGAAATACAGTAATTATTGTAACACGGTGATAAATTGAATATATGGAGTAAAGAAAGAAGTCAGAAAGAACTACAAAAGAATGAGGTGGATAGTGCTATCATCAAAAAATGAAGACAGAATTTGAAAAAGTGAAGACTTGCTTATTTTGTAAGAGGAAACAATTTAAAAAACAACACATGCATGAAGTTGTCAATGACAATTTCTCAAACTCTCACAAAATGTACTTAAACACAAATAATTTTCTTCCTAATTTCTAACCTATTATTAAGGTGTTTCTATTAAATCAATCATTGAGAGAATTACTATCTAATGAAAGACTATTTATTGCGTTCACCTTGAAAATATTATTCAGCATTAAAAAAATTGTTCTAACCTGAGAAAGGTGTGCTTTAAAGAATGATAAATATACAAGATGTGAGAAGAGCTTAAATCCCATCTTGGATTTATTTATAAAGAATGAAAGCACAAGTTGAATTCAGTTAAGTATTTCAGACAGGATGTTTATGGTAATAGATGGAACTGGATAAATGACAGCTCTTTTATCTGGTGGTGAAGTTGGTAATTCATTTTTATGTATGGAGAATTTGAGATTTAACTCCCTAGAATATTAAATGCTCTTGAAGATAAACAATGGGGCTCAATCATTATTACTCAGAAGTATCAATCAGCTGGGGAGAAGATAAATGCACTGTGCTAATGTGATAGCTAATAGTCTCTAATAAAAGAAATCATAAGAGGGCTCTTTTCCAAGTTAGCATTTCATAAAGGCTTCTCAATAGATAAACCTAATGAATAAATGGATTAAAAAATATTAGTAGACAATTCTGCTGAAATTACTGGTGAGAAACAGCATATGGGTGTTTCATGAATGCCTTAATATTCAGCATCATAAAAATATTATATAGGTGAATAGTAAAATAAATTCTAAAGAAGTCTTAATTCTACTAAATTACACTATTGACTTTAAAGAGCTCTATTTGTACTGAAGAACATAGCAATTTCAGTATTGTACATTTATTTTCTTAGTTTTCTTTTTTTTCACTTACATTATAAAATTATGTTTTTGGGTGTCTTCTTTCGCCTTTCTGTCACCCTCTCCAAAGAGGGTTAAAAAGAACCAAAGTCTATTTTTGCTCAAGATCTTACTTGATAATAGAGATAATTTTCATTCTCTGTATTTGTATGCAAGAGTACCTGACATAAATATTTGTTGCTTATTTCATTGATTGATACAAAATAGATAGGAAATATAAAGGATACTGGGTATAGAATTGATAGGATCTCAATAGTACAATATTCCTCATTTTTTAGATGACAAAACTGATGCCCAAGGAAGACAAGTGACACATTTTCTGACTTTTAATTCCAACATTCCAACATTCTTTGCATTGTGCCACTTTGTTTTTATTAATTATTTCATTTTAATTGAATTATTTTTTTAGTTTAATAGCTAGAAAGAAGGGATGAAGAAATTGAATATGTTACAGATATTAGATTATAAGAGAAGGTAAAAGTTGAATAACAATAACTAGGTGGGGGCAGCTAGTTGGTGCAGTGGATAGAGCACCAGCCCCAGAAGTCAGGAAGACCTGAGTTCAAATCTGACCTCAGGCACTTAACGTGTCTTAGCTGTGTGACCCTGGACAAGTCACTTAACCCTAATTGCTTCAGCAAAAACAAACAAACAAAAAAACAAACAAAACAATAACTAGGTGGCACAGTGGATAGAGTGCTGGATCTGGAATCAAGAAGACATCTTTCTGAGTTCAAATCTGGCCTCAGACACTTATACTGGAGCAAGCCACTTAATCCTCTTTGCCTCAGTTTCCTCATTTGTAAAAATAAACTGGAGAAAACTGACCAAAAAAAGATTGCAAAATTCTTCAGCATCTCTGCCAAGAAAACTCCAAATGGGGTCATGAAAAGTTGGATAATACTAAAAAAATGACTGAACAACAATAAAAGTTAGTTTGCTTCTATGAAACAGGCAAGACTGTCTAGTATAACTGACCAATTGCTGGGGCTTCCTCTTGTGGAACTTAAAGAAGATGGTATTTCAAAATGGCTTTTATAATCTAATAAATACAACTAATATTTCTATCTCATAGAAAAATAACACTTAACTGAGTTTAGCCTTCTTCAATGAGAGGTGGATGAATGCTGGAAAGGATGGGAAGAATATTAATAATCATAATTTAGACAATACCTATAATTATTAATTTACTTGTTACATTAGGTGGTATAGAAAGGAGAATACAGAGCTTGGAGGCAGAGAAACCTGACTCTGAATACTTACTAAAACAATCAATAGATATGGGATCCTGGGAAAATGATAAAGGAATAATCATTGACAAGGTCTCACAAATTCAAACACATTTTAAACAGGGTAGTTAATAGCCACAATGAGCCTTGACACCACCTTTGCCACTAAATACTTACTCTTTTTGCCAAATAGAAGAAAGTGCTAGTTAAGACTAGTGCCAGTATTAATAGGATTAAAGAATTAGATAACAAGAGAAAAAAAAAAGCATGTGGGGGATGTAGAATAAGGGAGAAGAGAAAGTTCATGGTCTCTGCTTTGTTGGTAAAGTATGTGATAATAGAGTTTTCTTAGAGTAAATGGGAGTATGATGTATGTATGTATGTCTCTGTGTGTCTGTGTGTATGTGTGTGGTCTGAAGAGAAAAGAGGAGCTTGGAACACATATTGTGGGGAGTACAATAGAGCAGTGGTGTCAAATTCAATTAAAAAGGAACTCTTGGAGACTTCTGGGGCTGGAGCCAAGATGGCAGAGTAAAGTCCGGAAGCTGCTCAAGCTCTCCCAGTTTCCCTTAAAAACCACATAAAACCAAGGCTCTGAACACAGTGTGATGGAAAGAAATCACTCTCCAGCTTAAGATGGATTGGAAGGATTTTAAAAAAGGTCAATCTTATTGTGGTGAAAAGGGTGATCAGCCCAGGTCAGATAGACTGCCTGAGAGGGTCTTAATCACAGCAAATCAGCAACTAAGACCCTCAGTCATGGCTCAATAGAAGAGCAATTCAGGTGGGGCAGCTCCCAGTCCCAACTCAGAAGGCATATCCTGGGAAAACAGGCTGTTTATTGAACAAAGCAGGCAAAACTTCACCTTGCAACAACAAGGAACCACTGTGTTCAAAGTGGAGGCTCAGAGCTGCATGGGAAATTTGGGACAGTGCCCCCTATTTACCAGGAGCAAGGCTCCGCCTTAAAAGTATAAATAAATAAATAAAAGTAAAAAGTAAAAAAAAAAAAAATTTTAAAAAGCTCCACCAAAAGAAAAGGAAAAAAAAAATTGAGTAAGAAACAGAAAAAACAAACAAACAAACAAACAAACAACAACAACAACAAAAAACTTGACCATAGAAAGCCACTATGGTGACAGGGCAGACTAAAACATAAACCCAAATGAGGACAAAATGTGCACAGAAGGAGTCTCAAAGAGTGAGATAAATTGATCTCAAGTCCAAAGAGGCTTTTTGGAAATGCTCATAAAAGACTTCAAAAGGCAAATAAAAGAGGTAGAAGAGAAAATGATAGTGGAAATGAGAGGTATGCATGAGAGAGTCACGGAAAAGGAAGGGAAAAAATGTCTGAAGAAAACAGCTACAAAAGTAGAATTAACCAAATGGAAAAAGAGATACAAAAGCTAACTGAAATCTTTCTAATGAATATTGATGCAAAAATTTTAAATAAAATATTAGTAAAAAGATTACAGGGGCAGCTAGGTGATGCAGTGGTTAAAGCACCAGCCCTGAAGTTAGGAGGACCTGAATTCAAATCTGGTCTCAGATAATTCCTAGCTGTGTGACCCTGGGCAAGTCACTTAACCCCAATTGGCTCAGCAAAAAGCAAAAAAAAAAAAAAAAAGATTACAGCAATTTATCAGCAGGATAATATACTATGACCCAGTGGTATTTATACCAGGAAATGAGGACTAGTTCAATATCAGGAAAACTATTACCATAATCTACTATATCAATAACAAAACCAACAGAAATCATATGATAATCTCAATAGATGCAGAAAAAGCTTTTCATAAAATACAGCACCTAGTCCTATTTAAAACACCACCTAGCAAGCATAGGATAAAGGGAGCTTTTCTTAAAATAAAAAGCATCATCTATCTAAAATCAACATGGAGCTTTATTGTAACGGAGAGAAGTTGGATGCATTCCCAATAAGATCAGGAGTGAAATAAGTATGCCCATTATCATCACTATTATTCAGGCTTTAGCAATAAGAAAAGAAAAAAATTAAAGAAAGTAGAATAGGCAATGAGGAAATAAAACTATCATTCTTTGCAAATGGTAAGATGATATACTTAGAGAATCCTAGAAAATCATCCAAATACCTACTGGAAATAATTCACAGCTTTAGCAAAGTTGCAGGATATAAAATAAACCCACACAAACCATCACCATTTCTAGAAAAAGAAATCCCATTTAAAATTATTGTAGACAAAATAAATTACTTGGGGGTCTACTTGCCAAGACAAACCCAAGGACTATATGAATACAATTACGAAACATTTCTCACACAAAGTCAGATGTAAACAATTGGAAAAATATCATTTGCTCATGGTAGGCTGAGCTAATATAATAAAAATGACAATTCTACCTAAATTGATCTCCTTTTTCAATGCCATACTAATCAAACTGCCAAAACATTATTTTATAGAACTAGAAAAAATAATAACAAAATTTATCTGGAAGAACAAAAGGTCAAGAATATTAAGGAAATTAATGAAAAAAAGAATATAAAGAATGATGGCTTAGCAATACCAAACTTAAAACTTTATTACAAAGTAGCAATCATCAAAACTATTTAGTATTGGCTATGAAAAAGAGTGGTAGATCAAAAGAACAGGTTAGATACACACAACACAATAATCAAGATCTAAAGTAATCTAGTATTTGATAAACCCCAAACTCCATCTTCTGGAATAAGAACTCATTATTTGATAAAAATTGCTGGGAAAACTGGCAAATAATATGTCAGAAACTCAGCATCTCATATCCCATACCAAAATAAGGTCAAAATGATTACATTATTTGGGCATAAAGGATAATATCATAAACAAATTAGGAGAGCAAGGAGATAATTTACCTATCAGATCTTTGGAGAAAGGAGAAATTTATGACCAGAAAAGAACTAGAGAACATTATGAAAGGCAAAATGGACAACTTTGATAACATTAAATTAAAAAGGTTTTGCACAAACAAAACCAACAGAAACAAGATTAAAAGCAAAGTACAAAACTGGGAAAAAAGCTTTATAACCAGTGTTTCTAATAAAGGTCTCATTTCTAAAATATATAAGGAACTATGTCAAATTTATAAGAATACAAGTCTTTCCCCAAATGATAAAGTCAAAGGATATGAACAGACAATTTTCAGATGATGTAATTAAATCATCTATAGTTGTATGAAAAAATGCTCTAAACCACTATTGATTAGAGAAATGCAAATTAAAACAACTCTGAAGCACCACCTCATATCTCTGAAATTGGCTAAGATGACAGGAAAAATAATGACAAATTTTGTAGGGCATGTGGGAAAACTGGGACATTAATGCATTCTTGGTGGAATTGTGAAATAATCTAACCATTTTGGAGAGTAGTTTGGAACTACACGCAAATAGCTATAAAACTGTGCATATCCTTTGTCCCAGTAGTGCCATTACTGGGTCTGTATTCCAAGGAAATCTCAAAGAAGAGAAAAGGACTCATATGTGTAAAAATATCTGTAGCAATTCTTTTTTGTGGTATCAAAGAATTGGAAAATGAGTAGATGTCCATCAATTGGGGAATAGTTGAACAAGTTGTAGTACATGAAGGTAATGGAATATAATTGTTATAATGAGCTGATTTTATAAAGACCTGGGAAAATTTACATGAACTGATGCTGAGCAAAACAAGCAGAACCAAGAATACATTATACACATATAACAGCAAGAATTTGTGATGATCAATTATGAAAGACTTGGTTCTTCTCAGTGGTTCAATGATCCAAATCAATCCCAATAGACTTTGTACAGAAAATGATATCTGCATCCAGAAAAAGAACTAAGGAGACTGAATGTAAATCAACATATTGTAATGAATGTAAAACAAAACAAGAAAAACTTTTTTCTGTTTTTTTTTTAAATCTCTCACATGGCCTTTTCCTTTTGCTCTGATTTTTCTCTCCCAAAATAGTTCATAAAGTAATGTGTATCAAAAGGAAATAAATTTATTTTAAAAAAACTTCCTGATAACACACAATTTATAGAAAACCACAATTTAACATTATTTGCATTTTATTGTAATTTTATGTATTTTTAAACATTTCTCAATTACTCTTTAATCTAGTTTGGATCATATTTTAGAATTTTGTTTTGCTTGCAGCCCAATAAACCATAAATTTGACACCTCTGCTAATATAGAGAATCAATCAAAGAAGAATAAACTATTTTTTCTGTCTCAACAAAGGCCAGTTTGGGATTAAACAACCTAAATTTTTCTTAATCCAGTAAATCCTAATTATGTGACTTCCTCCAGTGGCATGCAATAATTCATAAGTAAGATCAGTAGATTTGAAGTAATAACATTTTAAATGTTTGGAAACAATAAGTGATGGAAGTTCACAGGTAAAAGTTATTTAAAGGGAGATCCAGCAATGGAAAGTTATAGGGAGGAATAATTTAGCAGTTAGAATGTGCCACAATATAGAAAATACAGACTTTGGAATCAGAGGACTTGGGCATTTCTAATACTTGTTAGGTGTGTATACTTGGGTAAGTCAGTTAACCTCCTTTTGCCTCAGTTTCCTCAACTGAAAAATTATAGTATTGAGCTAGATGGACTAACAATTCCCATATAGTTCTTGTCAGATGATCCTATTGACAAAGGATGGGGAAATTGAAGTTTGTGATAAAAGCCAAGTTTAAAATTAGAAGTGGATCAGATACAAAGATGCTTAGAATACAATTTAAAGACAGAAAGAAGTGTCGGAGTTCTGAGTGACTGGGATGGATGGGAAATGGTATGCACATGTATGTCTATGTGATTTAAAGTGTACAATAAATTAGGACCCATGCTATTTTTTAAACAACTTTAAGTTTTTCTCTAAAACCAAACCATGCCCTTTTTTTTAATACCACTGTTCCTCCTTTAATGAACAGTCAATAGACTATAAGTTATGCTTTTGACCAGCCATAGTACTAGTATTTGATAAACCCCAAACTCCAGCTTCTGGAATAAGAACTCATTATTTGAAAAAAATTGCTGGGAAAACCGAAAAATAATATGTCAGAAGCTCGGTATCTCACACCCCATACCAAAATAAGGTCAAAATGAGTACATCATTTGGGCATCTGTTCTTTGGAAAAAGAGAAAAATCAATTGGAAAAGCAGGAGATTTGAGACAGGTATGTGAAGAAGGAAGCTTACAAGAAGACACAAGAGGAGAATAATCTAATATCAAAAACAGAAGATTCTGTGCTCCTGGCCTTATTTTTTTTTCTATAAAGTTTACAGAGGAGACTATAACAAAGAGAGAAGACAAGAAAGGATAACTAACAGAGAGCAGGACTCTGAGAGCATGAATGCAACAAGAAAATTAAATTTAAAAATTTTCAAGAAAAAAATATTCTGAGTATAATTTTTATGTAAAATAATAGCAGCTGCTCAACAGAAGATTAGGTAGTGGACACAGTGATAATGATTTTAATGTTCGACAAGTCTATTGGAAATATTTATAGTAATTCAAAAATAGAGAATAGAGAATTTTGTGTGAACTTCCTACTTGTGCCTAAAATGGTTATTTTGTAGAGAATTTAGAATAGGTAGAACTTGAGATAACTCATTTGAGAAGGAATATCCTGTTCCCCTTTGAGGATACCAGAGAGTGAGGCAAGTTATATATTGACATGAAAGAAGCCTTCCAAAAAAAAAAAAAGAAAAGAAAAGAAAAGAATAAGGCTTAACAAGCAAACTAGATGATCTTAAATGTGGAAGCCATTGTGCACATACAGAGAAAAGTGAGGATAAAATAACTAAAGAGAAACCATGAAATACTATTAAAAAAAATCATTGAAAAGTACCAGATCAGAATGGGTCATAGGGAAGAGAGACAGTCAAACCAGAATAAAGAAACCACCTCCAGAGAGCATACAAGAGTGGGAAAAAGCTTATGAAGGAAAAATCTTTAGATTAAGATGGTAAAAAAGAGAAATTGGAAAACCAAAGTTTCTTTATGCACCTTTCATAAACAAAACTGGGAAAGGGAAGAAGGGCATTCAAAGAAAATAATTTAACAGGCAAACTGGCTAGAGAAATGAAAAGCCAGATCAGATTGGTGAAGGGAAACAAAGACTTCTGGGATGAAATACAAGATTAGCTTAATTCTTAGTTTTTTCCCAACCTTTAGTGAGTGATTGAGCAAAACTTGGGCTAATAATGTTTTTCATGTTGGAAAGGTGAATGACCAATTCAAGGGACAAAAGTGGTGTTATTAACAGCACTTAAAAAGATGAATAGGAAGATATTTGATAATTTCATTACAGGTGCTTTTCAGGAAAAGAAAGAAAGACAGAGACAGAGAGAGACAGAGAGAGAAGAAGGGAAGGAGGGAGAGAGGAAGGAAGAAAGAAAGAAAAAAGAAAGAAAGAAAGAAAGGAAGGAAGGATGGAAGGAAGAAAGAAAGGAAGGATGGAAGGAAGGAAGAAAGAAAAAAAGAAAAAGAAAGAAAGAGAGGGAAGGAAGAAAAAAGAAAGAAAGGAAGGAAGGAAAGAAAGAAGGAAAGGAGAAAAAGAAACAGTAGAAAGATTGTTCGAAAAGATACATTTTGAGTACTATAAAAAGATTCTTCCTTCCCTCTCAAAAACAAACAAAAAAACAACTTTACATATTGAACCAGATTTAAAAATAAGTTGTTCAATTATGACTCTTTGTGACCCCCTTTTGGCAAAGACACTGGAATGATTTGCCATTTTCTTCCCCAAGTAATTTTACAGATGAAACTGAGGCAAACAGGATTTTATTTGCTCAGGGTCACACAGATAGTAAGGCTTGATTTGAACTCAGGTCTTCCTGACTTAAGGCCCAGCCCTTTATCCACTGTGCCACCTAGCTGCCTTAATTAAAAAAAAAAAATCACACTAATGGTGGGTGAGGAGATAGCTGAGGACAAGAAAATAATGTAATATCATGCAATTTTATAGAAACAGTTGATACATGCTTGTAAAAAATGTATTTTGATGATGGGAAACATTAATACATAAATATGCTTTGTATATAGCACAAATGTAAATATAAATATATGTAAGCAATATAATATATTATAAACACATGTATAGTTATACAAAGTCTAAAACATAAGCATGAGAACATTGATTAATGTATAAATATAATAATTATTTACTTTTTATTTCAGTTATTAAGCAAAGATCTGACCATGTCAATTCCACCTCTCCATACATATAAACACAAGAAATAAACTACAGTGGCTCCCTTTTAATGACTGGATTAAATATAATATAACATGATATAATACAATACTATATATATATATATATACATATTTAAAACAGTATTGGAGACTAGATATTTAAACCTGTTTACCACATAGCCCTCTCCTCCCCTTTTATTCTTACTTTTTACTTCCCTCTACATTTATGATCTGCTTATACTGGTCTCCTTGCCAAAAAATACTGCATCTCCTTTCTCCTTTTCTTTACTTTGGCTAACCCTTAGGACCTGAATGTCTTCCTTCCTCAGCTATATCTTCTGACTTCCTTGGCTTCCTACAAGATTCAGCTCACACTACAACTTGTATAGGAGGTGATTGTTGTTGCTGTTGTTTAGTCATTCTCCACTCTTTGTGACCCCATCAGGTTTTCTTTGGCAAAGATATTAAAGTAATTTATAATTTTCTTCTACATAAAATGAAAACTAATGGAAATTAAGTGATTTGTCCAGGGTCACATGGCTAGTAAGTATCTGAGGTCAAGAGGAGGAGAAAGAGGAGCAGGAAGAAGAGGAGGAAGAAAAGAGGAGGATAAAAGGAAAACATTTGTTTAAAGAATAGACAAGCAAAGACTCAAAAAATTTGGGGGAAAAAAAAGAAAGAAGAAGGGCAGGTGGACAACATTTGTATAAAGAATAGACAAATTAAGGCTTCCAAGGAAAAATTTGGAATGGGATTCCCCTAAACAACCAACACCAGTGACTCTAGGACATATGCCCATTATTATTTTTTCCCATGGATAATGAGTGTAAGTAATAGTTTAGAGAGCATTACTTTAAAGCTCCTTGAAGAGTGAAGACAATAACTTTTGACTTCAAGTAAGGAAGACTTGTTTTTATATCTTCCCTCAGACACTTACAGACTGTAATCCTGGGCAAATCACATCAAATCTCCTATTCAGTTTTCTGATGGACAAAATGGAGATGAGAAAGGCATTTCTCCAAGCGTTTTAGAGAATCAAATGAGATAATGTATTTAAAGCATCATATAAATTTAAGCTATTATTATTCTTTCCCATCATAGGGTGGGGGAATCTAATTCAATCAAGGCTCATTTGTTGATGTAGAAATTTCATTTCCCTAATTTTAAAACTGATAATCAAAAAATAATATTAACCTTATATCTTTCCTTAGAATTTCAGTTGTATTGATCCCCAGCCAGCAGCTGGGCTGAAAATCTTTGACTTTCTAGTTATATAGCGGGGTAGAGTTTATCTTAATTAGAAAAAAAAAAAAAACAAAATAAAACAAACAAACAAAAAAACCCCTCCTTATCTCTTTCTAATGAAGGCTTCCCATTAAATCCAGGCAAGGCAGCTAATCATATTTTCTGGGAGAACTAATTTTAACTCTGCAGGGTTTCTTTTAATTTATGTCTTGGAGGACCCCTAACTTGTTTTAATTTTCCCTGACTTTTCTTCATTCAAATTCAGGAAGCTCTCCATGTGAAGGGATTTGGGACCATATAACCACTCTATAACCACTATCAGCTTTGGTACAATAATATCCTCAGTCTGCTGTTTTGGAGGCTTGAAATTATAGGTATTTTGGAGTTGATTATATCTTTGCTGAATATTCTCTGCTCTCTAATTTACTTTTTTTCTGGGAATCAAGTATTTAACTAAATGTTTACTCTAACACTTCATCCATCACCTTTATCCTTGCCAATCACTGGCAAGATTTAAAGAGAACTGTTTTCCAATGGCATCTACCTCCTATTCTCTCTCTCTTTTTTATTTTTTATTTTTTTATTAAAGCTTTTTATTTGTATAATATATGTATGGGTAGTTCCCCAGCATTGATCTTTACAAAGCTCTCCATTACAACTTTTACCCCCAGTCCCCTCCCCTCCCCTAGATGGCAGGAAGTCCACTACATGTTAATAATGTAATAATAGTTGACAAGTTGTGTAAGAAAAATCCTATCTACAAGAAAAAAAAAAAACCAGAGAAAGGCAACACAATGCAAGCAAACATCAATAGAGATCATGAAAATGTTATGTTGTGGTCCATATTTCATATCCCTCTCTCTGGGTGTATATGGTTTTCTTCAGTGAACAATTGGAACTGGTTTGAGACATTTCTTTGTTGCAGAGAGCCATGTCCATCAGAATTGATCGTCATATAGTATTGTTGTTGCCGTGTATAATGATCTCCTGGTTCTGCTCGTTTCATTCAGCATCAGTTCATGCAAGTCTCTCCAGGCCTCTCTGAAATCATCCTGCTGGTCGTTTCTTACAGAACAATAATATTCCATAACACTCATATACCATAATTTATTCAGCCACTCTCCAATTGATGGGCATCATTCAGTTTCCAGTTTCTAGCCGCTACAAAAAGGGCTGCCACAAACATTCTTGCACATGTCCCTCTCTCTTTTTTAAATAGTCAGAACAGAAAAAAGAGAGGGTGTCAGGTCTTCTTCCTTTCTGGTCTGGTTTGACCCTTTAGTGTTTCCCTGCCAATCTGGCATAGGGACCAACTGTTACCTTGGAAACCAATGGCAGCTTCCTGCAAAGTCAGTCTTTCCCTGCCCTGTTTTCAATAGAACTCCTACATTACCTTCCCCTCGCCCCAGTCTTGAAAATGTTAGCATAATCTCAATCTGGTTTCTTTTACTGACTGACTTTTTTTTTCTTCTGTGTGCCTTTTAAAACACCTTTTGAATAATTTTAAATTTATACAGAGACAAAAACTATGTTTCAAAAATAAATACCCAGTAGTTTTTTCCACAGACATAAAATACCCTCAAGTGTTAGAACTCTAGCTGTATCCAAGATTGAATGAAGAATAATAGATTCTTTACTAGGGATTTTTATTTCTGTTGGAATAAGCACTGATGTAGTAGATAGAAAGTTACCCTTAAAACTAGCAAAAACTTGGATTTGAGTCCAATCTCTCAGTTAACAGCCAAATCATAAGACTACCAATTATAGTACAAGTGTCCATCTGCATACCCTAATTTCTGTACTTAGTGACATCACAGATCCAGTCCAAAAAAAAAAAAAAAGAAGAAGAAGAAATAGAAAGGAATGTACTGGATGATGTTTAGAGTTTCCCTATCTCTCCTATCTCCAAATTTAAAAAGCATATATAGGAATTTATAATCTAGGTACTAGGAATATATTCCTATCCCTATCTATACACACATAATGTATACATGCATATATGTACATATATGTATAATTTATATTTACTTAAAATAGATATCCAAATGTGTATATACATATATATTTAAAATTCTATTTAAAAATAATCAGTGTCCTTTGAAACCAACTCAAGTTATAGTACAAGATTACTGGATAAGATAAGAACAATCTTAATATTACACTATTATTTATGCTTCAGGTTGAAAAATAAGCAAACATACAAACAAAATAAGCAAAGGACAACTTTTAAGATATTCATTGAATCTTTAGTGGGAAATTTGTGGAATTATATTGACAAAAGTAAAGGATAGGAATGCATGCAGGATTTGCCAACAGAATATTTGGTACTAAACCAATTCCCCTTCCTCTAGTGAGTTTAAAAAATTCATTATGTACACATCCTCAATCATGGACTCTAGGGATATGCCAAAGATTATGGGTCCTTAATCTTGTGTTATATCATAGTACTCTTTAGCAATCCATTGTTTCTTTCTGGATCCTTTCTCAGAATAATATTTTTAAATAATTAAAGAAAAAGCAAATTTTTAGTTAAATATTGGTGAAGATAAGCTTGTAATTTTTTTTTATCATCTAAATTCATTGATCCCCTGAATTCTATTCACATTCATCCAGGAGAAGAACCCCTGATTGATACTCCACATTGCTTTCCAGACCAATGTTTAGTGCCAATCAAAATAATGACTTAAAGAATATCATTTTCAATTCACAGAATCATATATTTGTAAGTGACCTTTATTGTGTACACTTAAGTTTGTCAAAAACACATTAGGAAAACTTTAGGGTTCTTTAAGCCAGAAACTACGTCCTTACAATTATCTTGAAGACTCAAAATGTTATCCCTTGGTTCTCTTGTCTGCCTTTACCTTAATGATTTTGCAAAGTTGTAGGGATTTTTTTTGTTGTTGTTTGTTTTGTTTTGATTTTTGTCTGGATGCAGATGACATTTTCCATCCCAAGCCAATTGGAATTATCTTATTGCTGAGAAGAGTATGTCATCGTTGATCATCATACAATCTTGCTGTTGAAATATACAATGGTTTTTTTGTTTTGTTTTGTTTTGTTTTTATTTTTTTAGTTCTGCTTATTCAGTCAGCCTTAGGTCATGCTATTTTTTTTCCAGGCTTCTTTGAAATCAGCCTGTTCATTTCTCCATTTCAGAAATTTTATTTTTTTAAGGAGTTGTTTTCTTCAATCAATGGTTGTTTCTTTTTTAAAATTCTCCTGCGAAGCTCTCATTTCCTTTCCCCATTTTTCTTCTTTCTTTCAACATCCTTTATTTAATTCTTCCAAGAGAGCCTTTTGAGTAAGAGACCAGTTCATGTATACCCCTTTGAGGCTTCATCTGGAAACATATTGTCTTTAGTGTCCTCGGGGTTTGGGTTCTGTTCTTCCCTGTTTCCTTAATAGCTATCTATGGTGAGAGCTCTCTGCTTTTTTGCTCATTTTTAAAGATATAGATTTACTTCTAAGGTACAGAGAAAATTGTCCCAAGCTTCCTCTACAGGGCAACAGGAGCTTCTCACTGCCCTGGGGCTGGTAGTGCTGCAGGCTTTGCCCCTGCATTGGGTGGGTTTGGCCATCTTCCACCTGTTGTGCTGGGATTCAGCGGCTTACTATTTGCCTTTGGTAGTTGCATTGGAGGTCTCAGAGCTAGTCTGCTGATCCACTAGCCTTATAAGCCAGGATAGAGTAATCAATGCTGCTGTTTTTTGACTAAGAACCTCCCATTATATTCCCTATGAAAGGGGCCTCTCTGCCTTGGCCCTTCCCATATTGTGCCTACACTGGGCTACATTCCCCCATTCCATTGAGACAGATCTTTCCCGAAGTCCTTCTAAGTTTCTTATGCTAAAAATCTATTTCACTCCAAATATTTGGAAGTTCTATCACTCCAAAATCTTTTCAGAGGCTTGATTTAGTATTGATTCTGAGGGATGCCAGAAAGAGCTCAGGGAAAGTCCTGTCTGCCATCTTGGCTCCAACATTCCCACTCCCCATGTCCCATCATTTCTTATAGAATGACAGTATCAAATTACATTCATATGCAATAACTTAGCCAGCCATTCCTCATTTGATAAGTATCCATTCAATTTCCAATTCTTTGCTACCACGAAAAGAGCTACTACAAACATTTTTGTACATGTGGGCCTTTTCGCCCCTTTTATGATCTCTTTGGGATACTGCGGGATTAAAGAATATGCACAATTTAATAGTCCTTTGGCATAGTTTCACATTGTTTTCCAGAATGACTGGATCAGTTGCAATTTCAATAACAATGCATCAGTGCCCCAGTTTTGCCACATCCACTCTTACATTTATCATTGTCTTTTTCTGTTAACTTAGCCAACTTTAGAAATGTGAAGTAGCACTTCAGAGTTGTTTTAATTTGCATTTCTCTAATCAATAGGAATTGAACACATTTTTTTCCATAAGACTATAGATGACTAACTTCTTAAAATTGTCTGTTCATATCCTTTGACCATTTTCAAATGCATTCTTATAAAATGGACTTAGTTCTCCATATGTTTTAGAAATGAGGCCTTCATCAGAAACACTGACTGTAAAAAATTGTTTCTCAGCTTTCTACTTCCTTTCTATTCTTGGCTGTGTTAGTTTTGTTAGCTTCTTGAGCTCTTTTTAGGACTGCTCATCCACCTTTGGTGTCTACCTATCACCCCACTCTCAATGGTTGATCCAAGAAGCATGCACAATGGTCACAACCCAGTAAAACTGTCCCAGCAGATGGGCTGAATTAACTTGAGTAAATGATAGGCCTCAAACCCATCAGTGAGTTAGGGGGATGTCTACCCCAAGCATGTGAAGACTCATCTGGGTGAAATGAGCACATGAGATAAATTGTTCCAATGTGCAGGAAGGTGGCAAGTGCTAGGTAAAGCTTAGAAACTAGTCAGACAGCAAAAATGCCAAGATCATCTATTGTATATTAGTTTATTACCAATTTTCTTCAACTAGCCTTCAATGACTCTGGAAAAAATGATATTTATATGCAGCTCTACCTCACTTAAATCCAATTTAGGTATGATAGAGGCACCTAGGTTATTCAATGGATAGAACTCTGGATTTGGATCAAGAAAACCTGTGTTCAAATCTGACACTAGACATTTATTAGTTTTATACACACACACACACACACACGCACATATATATACACATACACACACATATATATGAACAAGTCATTTAACCTTTGCCTAACCTCGCAATTTCTTCATCTATAAAATGGGGATAATAATAGCACTTATTTCTAAGGTCTATTGTGAGAAGCAGGTGAGATATTTATTAAGCATTTGGTAAAATTTAAAGTGATAAACTAATACAAATCCTATTATTATTAATATTACAATATCTATCATGATTCAATATAGATTCAAAGAGAGGTAATATTGGTGGCACTGCCTTACCTAGTATTTTTTTTTTTTATGAATATTAACCTTAGGTGTGTTCAACAGTTCAACAGCAATAAACATCTCTCTAAGACTTGGAAAAATGCCTAGAACATTCTATTTTGAACTGTGTAAAATTGATTTTTTCTTATTACTTCTGGTACAGTAATTTGAAGACATATAATTTTAGGGAGATTTATCATTAGTTTCACTTATCCATCATATATGTTGCTAAACCAGGTAAGTATTTACATAAAAAATTTGAGATTACTTTTTATGTGTCTGAAATAGGTCATTTCTGGACAGATATTGGTTCATATTTTGGCTGTGCTAAAATGACTATGATATGCTAAAGTGACCATGGGCAAATAATTTTACTTTCTTGTGTTTCTGTTATTTATATGCACAATGGCATGGTTGAATTAAATAGCCTCTGATATTCCTTTCAACTCTACAACTATGAAGAAGAATTAACAAGAAATAAGAATGATTCTGAACTTGAAGCTGGGAACATTTAACCTAGAATTCCACATCAGACACTAGTCGTATTTGTTACCTTAAACATATTTTGTGGAATCTCTGAGCCTCATTTTCTCAAGTGGGTCATAAAATGAGATTAATATTAGCAGTAAGTTGCTGTTAGGATCAAAGGATAATTTTAGGATCATAACAACAATAGAAAACCCTTAGTACTCAAAGGTAAGCAAGAAAGTTTACATATTTTTATCACAGTTGGTCTTCACAACAGTCCTGTGAAGTAGGTGCTGTTACTTCTTCCATTTATGATATAATAGTGTCATATTTCGCTAAAAAAATTTTCTATTTGTGATCTTTAGTAGATGGTGTCCCAGTTTTCCCACATCCTCTCCAATATTTATTATTTTTTCCTGTCATCTTAACCAATCTGAGAGGTAAGAGGTGGTACCTCAGAGATATTTTAATTTAATATTTTAATTAATTTAATTTGTTTTAATTTTCAATACTGATTTAGAGCATTTTTTCACACAATAATAGACAGTTTGATTTCATCATCTAAAAAATTATCTGTTCATATCCTTTGACCATTTATCAATTGGGGAATGACTTCATACAATCATTTCTAATAGTATTTTATTTTTCCAAATACAAGCAAAGATATTTTTCAACATTTATCCTTGCAAAACTTTATGTTCCAAAATTTTCTCCCTCTCTCTTCCCTTCTCTTCTTCATAAAACAGCAAGTAATTCAGTATAAATTAAACATGCACTTCTTCTAAACGTATTTCCATATTCATCATGATGCACAAGAAAAATAAGATCAAAAGGAAAAATAAAACACACACAAAAAAAGAAGTAAACAAGTAACAACAACAACAAAAGGTGAAAATACTATGCTTTCATTCCCATTCAGTTTCGATTATTCTCTCTTGGGATGAGGATGGCACTTTCCATTCCAAGGCTATTGGAATAATGCAATCAATTCTAAAGTTCTTAAGAGAGACCTTGAGTATCCTTGTATCACTTTTTTCAAGAGTACTTATCCTGTGTGAATTCTCCTCAAAATAATCTTTTTTGGCATTCATATGTTTGGTATTTGAACAATATGGCCAGCCCAACAGAGTTGTGTTCTCACCGTAGAGCTGGGATGCTTGGCAGTTTAATTTAAGAAAGGTCCTCGGTGTCTGGTATTTTATCCTGTCAAGTGAATTTCAGAACCTTCCTAAAACAATCCAAATGGAAGTGATTCAGTTTCCTGACATACCTCTTGTCCAGATTTCACAGACATACAAAAATGAGGGTAGCACAATGGCTCTTAAGATTTTCAGTTTGGTAGTCAGTCTAATACCTCTCTTCTCCCATACTTTTTTTTCAGAGACTCCCAAACACTGAGCTAGCTCTGGTTATGTATGTTTCAACTTCCTTATCGAAGTGGACATTTCTACACTAGGAAGGTAAGTGAACTCATCCACAGTGTTCAAAACTTCTCCATTTGCTATAATCAATACCAATATATGACTATTATCCTCATTTCTCAGAGAACTCTGTGGCATAGAAGGAGATTATCCTCTCAGTATTAAAGGAAATATTTATATGTTCTTTTTCTACTTTATATAAATATCCACTTATAAAAGTTAATCCCAAGTTAAGTGATTAAGTGTTAATGTTAAGGTATTAGGCACCTAAAAGTGATAGGAACACAGCTGGTGGGAGGATTAAGCCAATGCTAGAGAAGAAGAGCTCTCCAACTCCAGAATATCAGAGAATATTTAGTGGAATAAAGCATAACCATTTCTGACCCTGAGAAAAGGGAACATGAGTCAAATGATTTTACAATATATTTAATTGAACTAAGTAATAAACTAAAAAGGTAGAATGATACCGAATTTTAGTAGTACTTGAATGATTGGCAAAAAGATTTAGACTTGAATTGGCAGAGCACAAGTAACCATTAAATCTTTTTTGAACAAAGAAGTAACATGACTGAAGCAATACATAAAAAAGATCACAGTGACTATGGTAAAATCTCTGATCAAAAGAAAAGGATTTACTTAAATTAGATGTTATTAAAATGAATACCTCAAAGATAATCCATAATCATCCTTTCTTATATTTTGTATGAGATCATTATATCCTTTGCAGTAAATAATGATACATTGTCCCCATTATCTCACTTTTTTGTTTTGAGTTCTTAATTTATTTTCATTTGCTTTTTTAAAAGTTAAGCTGTGTCCAAATTGCTTTTAAAAACAATTGAAATTAAACTGGTTGAATTTGTTGTAGGTCTAATTGAGGTATACACTGTCAAGTAAAGTCCATGTCTCCAAATTATTAGATGAAAACAGTTTTATATGAAGAGAAGCTGCCATTTTCAACTGGGTTCCTACTGCTAATCCACATAGTATTAGCATTGATATAGTTCAAAAGTTAACATTTTAATTCCTGGATCAGGATCTAAAATTTAAAAACAAATCAGAGATTATCAGATTCAATTCTCTTATTTTCTCTATTTAGGAAGAGGCCCAGAGAGTTTCAGTGATTTGCCCAAGATACACATGGGTTTGCTGGAGTTCTTCTTCTGGGTTTGAGAAGGGCAATCAGTCCAAGAACATTTTTGTGAGTAAAATTTAAGATGATCTGAATTAGAGCTATAAAAGATGTTTAATATCACCTTATTCCACTACTATATTTTAGAGACAAGGGAACTGTATTCAAGTATTTAAGGGACTTGAACAAAGCTATAGAGATAGCAAGAAGCAGAACCAGTACTTGAATTAGGTCTTCTGACTCAAATTCCTGCTTTTCTTTTATTCCACTATGCCAGTGTTAAATCTTATTCTAAAAAATTAAATTTAAAGCAATGTTCAAGTACAACTGACCTTAGCATTCATAGTTTGCATATATTATATCTTAGGATCTTTACAGTCTTGACTGGAAGAGATACAAGTCAATTAAAAGCCAGGTGTTTATTTCTTAAGCCCTACTTATGTGTATAGAGCATTGTACTAGGATGGAAGATAAAGTTTAGGTAAGAAAAGATAACTTTACTCAGGGAGCATACAGAGTTATCATTTACACATCTTGACTTTCCCTATCATGGTTTCACTATATCATAGGTTATGATATATTCATTGAAATTAAATGAGAATTTGGAGGCAGATTTGCAGAGGTTGCAGATGAATCCCAGCAGATGACCCAGAGCCTATGACCAAATACTTAACCTAACTTTTTACAGTAAGATATTGTAAACACCCTATAAAATAAAAAGAAAAAAATCATGCTTCTCTGGTACAGAGGGAGAATTAAAACCTTTTATACCGATTTTTAAAATTGCAGGAACACCATACCCCAATCCCTGAAATTTGGAAGGAATAACTGTGATTTAATAGGAGGATGTAACATGCGCCATAATGGTAATCAGTAATGATAATGTGTAAATTCATTAAGAATCATAAAAATGAGATGCTCTTTATGAGAAGGTGGAGGGAAGCCTTAAAATCCCCTTTCATAAGCTCTTAAATTAGAAATTCTAGAAGATGAGGCTTAGTTGTTGTGAGACTACCTATTTGTCTGCAGAGTCCAATCTATTTTCTCAAGGGGATTTAAGAGGGTGGATGGACAAGGTCAGCTGAATCTGGTTGAAATAGTATAAACATGAGCAGAGTTATGGAGGAAGAAGTATTAACTAGTCCCTTCCTCCTTTTTCTCTTAACTCCACTACCAACAACCCCACATGTTCATCCTCTCCAAGGGGCTGTCTTTCCCATGAACCACACTGGATGAATTGGTCAGTGAAAAATTTGGAAATATGGGAAATGTTCTGTAGACCACAGTAATGAAGGAAAACCCTTTTTCAGAGATGAAGCACTTTCCACTTCCATCACCACCTTTAACCAAGTGCTAAGGCCTGGGATAAAGGCAGTTCTGCTTTGTGTAAGACTCTTAGCTTCTATTATGGATAGTACCAGGATCATAAATCATGGGGCCAGAACTCAAAGCTATTTCTTCTCTCTCCAATTTCTTTCTTCTCTCCATTACATTCTATTCCATACCATAATTTTGCTGGCAAAATCAAATTTCCTTAATATCTATTCTTAAATAGCCGATAGAGAAAGGTATCATTTAATTCAAAATGAGATGGATGTCCTTCCAAAGTTAGGACAAATTTTCATAAACTCTAGCTAATGAATTCAGAAAATAATGATTGTTTAGTTTTAATGGCTTGATCATTTATTTTGGACTTTTTCCCCCTCTCAGAAGTAATTTGAGTGGGTAGACAAAGCCTGGGATGCACAAAGACTTTTTTTTTTCTAAATGCAAACAGAAGTCTATTGTGTTACATTCACAAGCTTCTTTCCTAAGTTTCATTTTACTTCAAATGGTCTCCTCGTACTTTAACATGTCATCTGGTGCTCTATGTAATGAAATATTATTTTCTTCGATAGAGATGGATTACAAATTAAAATTGATCAAATTCTTAGTACATTCTCAGGGTCATTAGTATAACTACTTGTACATCAAAGATGGTCCTTGATTTCCTCACTTATACTCTGTGGATCTTTCATATTGCTTTAGGATCAATTTTGAAGTTGTACTGTAGCAAAAAAAGTCTGACTTACAAATAAAATTACAAAATAAAAATACAATGTGCCATGCATTCCATGAACTTAAATTTCATTAAATCTTTTAATATGAAAAGGAATAAATCATGAAAATGGAAAACAGAATTTGGAGAATATTAATTATTTTATTCAATAGTGTGCTCCACTCATAATTCTGTATATATTATACAATGATGTCTGTGCTTAGTTTGAACAGATCAGAACATAGCTTTCAACTGTTTTATTCATTCTCTACCCTGGCACACTTTGGAAGAAAAAAAAAACTGAATGAAATATTTAGAAAGGCTATGATTCTATAGGAATTAAAATGCTATGACAAGACCTTCATCAATCTGGCTCAACCAGACTTCAAACCTTATTTCAACTAGTTCTCCAGATACAAAGGGGCATTGTTAGCTAAGAATTTCAGTTAAAATACTGATGTAAGAGGTCTTAGAGAGGTTCCCAGATTTCCTACAGAAAATCCAGAAAAATATTAAAAATGCATCAAAAAGAATAATAATGAAGAAAATCAAATATGTGTATGTGATCCAGGATTGTACATAAAGACTACCAAAATCTTTCTGATGTCTTGATTGGAGACAGAAAGGTGGGGAGGGAACTGGAAGAAACCAGTTCAATGACCTGAAGCTTGAAGTCAGAAGAAACTTGGCTCAGAGACATAGAGAACAAAGAAATCCCCCAGAAGTCATTGAGTATGAAGGAATGGATGGACAATACACTCACATCTTGTACCTTTCAATAGCAGGAATAGATTGATTTATTGGTGGACTCTATCACTCAAAGAATAATTAATTATAATGTTATATAAAAATAAAATGTAAAAATTATAAGAATTTGGGAGAGATCCTACCAAGCTTCTTTGTGAGATAAATAGGGCCCTGATACACAAAGATAGGAAGGAAAAAATGATAGAAGGAAGACATGAGCCCATATATAATGAATGGCAATGTAAAATATTGAATAATACAAACATTTATTAAAATTTTTTTTGACCAAATAATATACTTATTTTTTTTAAAAATCAAAAATATTAAAGCTCATAAAATAAACGATCCATTCCTTAAAAAGACTATGTCTCACTTCCATATATGCTATACATATGTAGGTGATATGTATATGTGTGTGTGTGTGTGTGTGTGTATGTGTGTGTACACTTTCCCAGTAAAATCAAGGGGCAAAACAAAGATATCCACTGTCATATCCATTGTCACAATGTCTATTAGATGCATTTCTAGAAATGTCAACTATAGTAATAAGAAAAAAGAAATGGAAGGAATGAGGTTATGCAGAAGGGAAAGTATTGCATCTTAAATCATATGATACTTTACTTAGAAAGGCTTTGGGATTCAATTAAAATTTTTCAATTCAATTCAGAAAAGCAGAAAGATAAAACTTTAGGCTGTAAAAATTGTTGACCTTCATATGTATTCCCCCTAAACAAATAAATATAAAAAATAGCAAACAATAACCTAGAAGCATTTAGAAAAAGAAATGTTTTTAAAGATAACTAAAAAATGTATAAAAAAATCTGAAACTGCATTTAACAAGACCCAAAAAGGAAATTGATGATTCCAACCATTAAACAAAAACAAAAATCTTCACAGAAATAAAAATTGAATTAAGTAATCAGGAAGGCAATATTTATTTATTTT
>JAJPUD010003099.1:6854-84265 GCA_023553655.1 Myrmecobius fasciatus | reverse complement strand
TATATATATATATATATATATATATATATATATATATATATACCCCAGATTCACTCCTCTTCTGAATTTTCCCATTTCTGACCAATGCACTACCATTATTCTTCCAGTAACCCACTCAAGGTTCATAAGTTCAGGGTCATCCTCAATTCAACATATACTTATCAGATAGATTACAGAGGTATTTTGATTTCTACTCCCCTAACACCTCTTTTATTAGCCACCTTTTTTTCTATTCTATTAATAAAGTCATTTCTCTTAATTCAGTCCTTCATTATCTCTTTCCTGGACTATTGGAGGAGCCCATCATTGATTTTCTCACCTTTAGTCTCTTCTGCCCTGCACTGAAGTCAATTGCATTTTCCTAAAGTACAAATCTTATCCCTTGCTCAGTGAGCTCTAGTAGTTCCCTATTGTCTTTAAGATCAGATATAAAAATCCTGTGTTTGTCATTTAAAGACATTCATAAATTGGCCACAATTGACCTTTCCGGCTTTGGTATACATTACTCTTTCACTAACTTTTCATTCTATCCAAACTGATCTTACTGTCCATCACACATGGCATCCATTTTCCATCTTTTATCTTTGTTACTTTACACAGACTTTCCTCATGACAGATTTCTTTTTTCATTTCTGACTCTTAGGTTCTTGTTTCCATCAAAGATCACCTCAAATGGAATCATCTACACGAAACTTTCCTGATGTCCCCAGGACCCAGTAGTTTCTCCTTTTAAATTACCTTAATTTATTTTGCATATATCTTTATATGTATATAATATTTTCCCCAATATAATGTGAGCTTGTTGAGGACAGAGACTGCTTTGTGTGTGTGTGTTTGTGTGTGTATGTGTGTGTGTGTATATGTGTATGTGTATGTGTGTGTGTGTGTGTGTGTGTGTGTGTGTGTGTGTGTGTGTGTAAACTCAATTTAGTGTCTGCCACATAGTATGGGTTTAATAAACAAATGATTGTTGACTCATTGATGGATTAAAAGTTATGGCATGAATTTGAGGGCCTCCACTATACAGGTTGACATTCTCTTTAACTGGTCAAGGTCCTTTCTTAAATATAGTATTCAAAACCGAACACAATATTCCAAATATTATTTAAAATTGCAATGTATCAAGATATTGCCACTTCCTCATTACTGGGGACAACACATCTTCCATGTCTGTAATTTTGCTTACCTTTGTTCCTAAAGTTTGAAGTTCTCCCTCTCTCCCTCTCCCATCTTTCCTGCTCACTTCAGCCTCATCACTGAATTCTCCAACTTGAATTCCCACTACTCTTTCAAAGACCAGCTAAAATACTGCATCTTCTAAGAAACCTCTCATGGTTCCCATTCAGAAATTCTCTTTCCCCTATTGAATTCTGATCTTACTTCTTTTACTGCTCATATGCACGAGAACCAATTTCCTGTTGTTTCCATTACACATCACATCCTCCCTTATTGTTGGTTACAATGAATGTGTGAAGTTTCTAAGATCTTTAAAAGGGATATCTTGATTTTTATAAAAGCTATTCATTATAGCAAATAAATGTTATAATTCTGATACTAGTCAGTCCCTTGAATTTTTTACTTCCTCAATTCTCTCCCCAGTGAACCATCTTCCATTAAGTTACTGAAGCAGTATTCTTAAAGCTCAATTCTGACATCACATTCTTACTCAAAAAACTCTAGTGGCACCCTATTGCCTCCAAATTCAACATAATAAATATAATTATTTAATTATATCTTCTATAATTAAATATGATATTTTCTAGGATACACTTTACTTTTCCATTTTATTACATATACCTATATTTTAGTGATACTAATTTTTTACTTTCATATGGCACTTCATTCTAGTTACTTTCCTCTCCTTCTCACTATCTGTACCTATGCCCAGAATTTTCTCTCTCTCTGATTCTATCACTTTTAATTCCTTGGCTTCCTTCAAGTATCAGCTAAATCTCCCCTTCTCCAGGACATCTTTACTGATTTCTTTTCTCTGAAATTATCACTTATTTCTATAATAGAGATCTTGCATATGCTGTTCGATTATTTTCAGGCATGTCTGACTCTTCATGAACCCATTTGAAGTTTTCTTGGCAAAAAAAATGTAATTTTTTTTCATTTCCTTCTCCAGCTCATTTTACAAATGAAGAAACTGAGGCAAACAGGATTAAATGCCTTGAGCAGGGTCACATAGCTAATAAGAATCTGAGGCTAGATATGAACTTGGAAAACTAAGTCTTCCTGACACTAGGATAAGCACTCTAACCATTGCAATTTGGATTTGTTTTTCCAATTAGAATGTGAAGTTATTGAAAGTAAAGACTATTTTTACTTCTTGTATCCTCGGGGTTTTTACACAGTGTCTGAAACAAATTTGGCATTTAATAAATTCTTGCTTATTGACAGTTAATTCTACTCATTTTTATGGACATATTTAAATTTTTATATAATGACGAAAAGAAAGGACTAATATAGAAAATCTGAGCTAAGTGAAAACACCTTGTTTTCCAGAGTTTGAGTTATCCTGCTCATTCTTATGAGTTTTCTTCATTTCATACATTTGAGGTCTGCCATGAAATTTAAAACCCATTATGCTGTAGATGTGTTTTCTCAGAGAAGGAGATAATTGAAGAACGAAGGTCAGAAATAAAAAAAACGTAATTCTTTAACATTGAACTCCACATTTTGGATTGAGTTTTTTAAAAAAAAAATTCAATATTTTAAATTGCTGCCTTCTTGTCCACTTTCCTCTAACTTTCAGGCTTTTATATTTGACTAAAATTATATGCTTCAGTACATCTTTATGTTATTATAAAATTACAAGTCAAGTCAATTTAATCAAATTTCCATGTAATGGTATGTATAGCAATGTGTACTGTTTTTTTTCCTTCTCTCATCACTAAATTCTTGTTCTATCTTTAAAGTGAAGGAACACTTTTAAACCTTTTGCATTAATAGGCTAGAATGAAAAAATCTTTAATACTTACAGAGTCAGTGTAGGATAGTGAATAAAGTTGCCTTGAGAATCAAGAAAACCTGGGTTCAATTTCTTTCTCTGACATATGGTTAGTGTGTGGGCAAAAGCAAATCATTTAACCTCTCAGTGTCCCACACATTTCTCTCCAGAATGGATGCTAAACTCCATTGATGTAAGGAGTTTCTTCCTTGGGAGTTCCAAAAAACTTACTGAGTAGCTATTCTGACCTAAGGGTTGAATACTGAAGGGTCTCCAGTGATGAATAAATTGCCCTACAAGAATTTTATTTATGGTTTGAAAGTGAAGATAAAAATCATTAGGCAAATAATATAATACAGAACATAATAAGTTCACAGTGGTAGGGAACCACAAGAAAGGGACATATTTCTTCTTTTTATATGTTGGATAGGAAAGGATGCTTCATGGAGATAATCAGAGATATTATCAGGGCTTGGCCAGAATGCTGACATATGGGGAATGGAGAAAAGGATAACTTTGGGACTATAAGACACCATTATTAGGATAAAAATGAGGCTGGGACCAGGGATGGCATTCACTGGAAAGATACTTCTTTTTCTAGCTTCTGAAGATAGGAAGAATGAAACTCTATGGTGCCTAGGGATGACTGTAGGATGCAATTTCAGTGTTCTGGACCACTTTCCATTTTCTTTAAGGAAAGTCTTCAAGGTCTTCCTTCTCCTAGTCCAAGGTTGGGGATGCTTCAAGGAAGAAAAAATAGAGGTCTCTCAGAGGAGGAGTATTTCATTGGTCCAGTAAGTACACTTTGCTTAGAAAAATGGGACACTTGACCAAGTAGGATTTATACCAGGAATGCAGGGCTGGTTCAATATTAGGAAAACAATTAGCATAATCAATTATATTAATAACCAAATTAATAAAAACCATATGATTATCTCCATAGATGCAGAAAAAGCCTTTGATAAAATCCAACACCCATTCCTATTAAAAACACTGGAGAGTATAGGAATAAATGGGCCATTCCTTAAAATGATTAGTAGTATCTACTTAAAACCTTCAGCAAGCATCATATGTAATGGAGTCAAACTAGAACCATTCCCAATAAGATCAGGAGTGAAACAAGGCTGCCCACTGTCATCATTATTATTTAATATCGTCTTAGAAATTGTTAGCTTTGGCAGTAAGAGAAGAAAAAGAGATTAAAGGAATTAGAGTAGGTAATGAGGAAACCAAATTATCACTCTTTGCAGATGACATGATGATATAGGTAGAGAACCCTAAAGACTCAACTAAAAAACTACTAGAAACAATTCACAACTTTAGCAAAGTGGCAGGATACAAAATAAATCCACATAAATCATCAGCATTTTTATATATTACCAATAAAGTTCAACAGCAAGAGATACAAAAAGAAATTCCATTCAAAATAACTGTTGATAGTATAAAATATTTGGGAATTTATCTGCCAAGGGATAGTCAGGAACTATATGAACTAAACTACAAAACACTTTCCACACAAATCAAATCAGACCTAATCAATTGGAAAAACTTAAAATGCTCATGGGTAGGATGAGCGAATATAATAAAAATGACAATACTATCCAAACTAATTTACTTATTTAGTGCCATACCAATCAAACTCCCAAGAAATTATCTTACAGATCTAGAAAAAATAGTAGCAAAGTTCATTTGGAAAAACAAAAGGTCAAGAATCTCAAGGGGATTAATGAAAAAAAAAGGCTGACGATGGTGGACTTGCTGTACCAGATCTAAAACTATATTATAAAGCAGCGGTCATCAAAACCATTTGGTACTGGCTAAGAAATAGAGTAGTCGATCAGTGGAATAGGATAGAATCACAAGACAAACTAGGCAATAACTATAGCAATTTGGTTTTTGATAAACCCAAAGACCCCAGCTTTTGGGATAAGTATTCACTATTTGACAAAAACTGCTGGGAAAATTGGAAACTAGTGTGGAAGAAATTAGGGCTTGACCAATATCTAACACCACATACCAAGATAAGATCTAAATGGGTTCATGATCTGGATATAAAGAGTGATACTATAAGTAAATTAGAGGAATGTAATATAGTTTACCTCTCAGACCTATGGAGATGGAATAAATTTATGTCCAAAGAAGAACTGGAACTCTTAATTGAAAACCAGATAGATAACTTTGACTATATTAAGTTAAAAAGTTTTTGTACAAACAAAATCAATGCAGACAAGATTAGGAGGGAAACAATAAATTGGGAAATCATCTTTACATTTAAGGGTTCTGATAAAGGTCTCATCTCTAAAATATACAGAGAATTGTATCATATTTATAAAAATTCAAGCCATTCTCCAATCAATAAATGGTCAAAGGATATGAATAGACAATTTTCAGAGGATGAAATTAAAACTATTTATAGTCATATGAAAAGGTGCTCCAAATCACTATTGATCAGAGAAATGCAAATCAAGACAACCCTGAGGTACCACTTCACACCTGTCAGATTGGCTAAAATGACAGGAAAAGTTAATGATGAATGTTGGAGGGGATGTGGGAGGGCTGGGACACTGATGCATTGTTGGTGGAGCTGTGAACGGATCCAGCCATTCTGGAGAACAATTTGGAGCTATGCTCAAAAAGTTATCAAACTGTGCATACCCTTTGACCCAGCAGCATTTCTATTGGGCTTATATCCCAAAGAAATCATAAAGAAAGGAAAAGGCCCCACATGTGCAAGAATGTTTGTGGCAGCCCTTTTTGTAATGGCTAGAAACTGGAAATTGAATAGATGCCCTTCAATTGGAGAATGGCTGAATAAATTATGGTATATGGATATTATGGAATATTATTGTTCTGTAAGAAATGACCAGCAAGATGATTTCAGAGAGGCCTGGAGAGACTTACATGAACTGATGCTGAGTGAAATGAGCAGAACCAGGAGATCATTATACACGGCAACAACAGTACTATATGACAATCAGTTCTGATGGACATGGCTCTCTTCAACAATGAAATGTTTCAAACCACCTCCAATTGTTCACTGAAGAAAGCCATATACACCCAGAGAGAGGGATGTGAAATGTGGACTACAACATAACATTCTCATACTCCTTGATTGATGTTTGCTTACATTGTGTTTCCTTTATCTGATATATCGTTTGTGTAGATAAGATTTTTCTTGCACAACAATGATAAGTTTGGAAATATGTATACATATATTCGATTTGCCAATATTTTAACATAATTAACATGTAGTGGATATCCTGCCATCTAGGGGAGGGGTGGGGAGTTGGGGGGAAAAATTTGTAACGGAAAGCTATGTAAGGGTTATTGTTGAAGAATTACCCACACATATGTTATGCAAATAAAATAAAAAAAAAAGAAAAATGGGACACTTCAGGATTCTGCAGCTCTGCAAAGAGTAGAGATCAGGCTGTTCTGGGGGTGAAGGATGTGATTCTACATACCTTGCTTAGATTGAGAAGATAAGTAGCATAGCTATCTGGCGACCTTAGGGTGAAGAGAAAACTTGGGAGTTATTCCCTGACTCATGATTTCCTACTAGCAACTTTAATTCTGCCTTAGACGTCACAGTTCCTGTAGTCAATAGTATTTATTCTGGGTCTTGAAGGAAGTATATGATATTGAGAGATGCATATAAAGGAAAAGAACTTTCTAGGGGGGAGATCTGTGATATGAAAAGGCATGGAGGTTATAGAATGTTCTCTGCCTTTCTCAGATCTCATTGGGAATATTGTGTTCAGTACTGTGCACAATAGTTTATGAATACTTAGTAAGCTCAAGAGTATCCAGTAACGAACAAATAGAATATTGAAGAGTCTTGAATTTATTTCCTACAAGAATTGATTGAAGGAAGAATTTTTGCCTATAAGAGAGCACTTAGCAGACAAGTTAATTCTCACCAGATATGTGGAGTGAGTGAGGATATGTGCTCTCTCTGGTCTCCAAGGGAAGAACCAAGAGAAAAGGAACAAAAAGTAAAATTTACCCTTAATGTACAGAGGGTTAAATATTCCTAACCATTTAAGCTGTCCCAAAGAGAAATGGATTGCTTTGAGAGTTAATGGATCACCTCCTCCTGGAATTCTTCCATCAGAAGTTAGATGACCACTTGTTAGCTATGTAATGGTGGTTGTTTGTGCATGAGCTGGAGAAGGGGACCACTGAGATCTCATCCAATTCTCAAATCTGGTGATTATATGACAATCAGGAGTATGTACTGAGAAGGTTATCAAGATGGTTAGCATTAAAAAAAGAAAAGAAAAAAAAAAAGCCTTGCCATAGTTGAAGCAACTAGGTGGTGGTGATCATGGTTTTCAGTTTGGAAAAGTGAAGACTCAAAGGGACATGATAATTATCATTAAGTATTTGAAAGGCTAGAAGAGAGATTAGACCTACTTTGTTTAAACCCAGAGAGTTGAAATTCAAAGATTCAGGGAGAAGAATCCACTTAGTATTTAAAAAAAAATAGAATCCTAAAAATTAGAGCTCACTAGAATAAGAATAGGCTGCTTCAGGGAGTAGTGAGTTCACTACCACAAAAGGACTTCAATCAAGGTTGTTATATAAGAGATTCTTATTATCCTAAGGAAGGAGGGGGGTGGAGCAGTGGGGCTGTGGGTGTATGATAGACTCCTTTGCCAATCTGGTGAAATTTAAGCCTTTTTTAAAAGTAAGAATATAAAACACATAGCATTACGAAGGAAAACAAGGGATACTGGAAATAAATATTTTCCCCATCCAAATATGCAAAATTTCTAAAATCTTTCCATAAAAATATTGAGGGTCCAGTGACCTCAGTTACGGACTTCTGTTCTGCATATGAATCAGCTACATTTTGCTCTAAAATCCAATGATTCTATGATCATTCCAGATTCTTAGTTCCTATTCAAGGGCTTCCAGAGAAGATTAAATTTTCTTCTCTATTTCTTTCTTATAATCCCTGAAATAATCTCCAATTATTCCTATATTCAACGATCTTAAAGTCTTTTTGTCCATTGGCTATGGTCCAAGTCAGCAGAATACACAAGTAGGTGTCAAATCCCAGGTCTGGCCATGGTCTATGGAGGTAAAATTACTCATTTTCTTTAAGCATCCATCTTTGGGCTGTTGAATCATATCAGTATTTTTGTCCTTGATGATAAAGGGCTATAGATCAAGAAAAGCTTATGAAGGTCTCACAAAAGAATGTGCGTTTGTCCATATTTGACCTTTTCAACTGATCAGATTACTTATTATACCTTAAATCTGCACACATTGAAATGCATAGACATTTCATACATTTCACTGTTTTGTCTCTATATTTCAGAGATTGTGTCCAACAAGTCTCTCTGTCTGTTTTTCATTCTTATGTTGAGATCTTAATACTTTTCACATTGAGTAAAAATCCAAGATACTCACTGATTTTTAGCTAGAGAAGGGTTGAATGAATTTTGTATGGAGTGATATAAAAAACTTTCCTATTCTTGTTTGGAAAGTAAGGCCTTAATGTATGCAGGCATATATTCTCTTATAAGCAGATGTTGACATTACAAAATATGAAGTAATTGGGCCCAGATGGTGAGCTTGGCACAGAAAAAGTGCTTAAAGGAGACTTAGCACTTCACAGAGAGATCCTTGCTGTTTAAAACATGCCAGATTTCCTTCATATTTTATGCTTCTTTGAGAAGGGAGTGATCTGATTTTTTAAAATTAAAATAGTATTCAAAATTGATCTGAAAAAATGAGACTTCAATGCCAAATCATCATAAAAGTTGATTTATAATTGCGCATTTGTAATTTGCAATAAAATAAAAATCTCTGTCTACATATGTATCCATATGTAAATATTTCATTTCATCTATAATAAAAATTGTCATGAGATGAAACACAGCTGAAGACATAGAAAGCTTTCATTAGAGACAGTGAGACTGGGATTCAAGACCTACTAATCATATAGTACTTTCTTTTTCTTCTTTTTCTTTTCCCACATAGTCCTTTCTGATCACAACTGTCTTCCTAACTTTGTTATTACTCTTGTGTATAAAACTATCCTTTTGGTCCCACAAATGACATTTGACAATGACAAAAGTCATGCTTTACTCCTCATTCTCATATTCAATATATTGTCGATTCTGGTTCAGTCTATTTTTGTATTTTTTCAAATTTGTCCCCCTCTCTCCATTCTCATAATCATCATCTTTGTTCAGGCCCTCATCCTTTCTCACCTGATTGATCTATTTCAAATCTCTTCTATTTTTTTTTTCTCCTCTTGGTTCTACTCTTCACTCCAAACCATGTTCCACATAGGAACCAAAGTTTAAATGGCTCCCTAATATCTCTAGAATAAGACACAATCTTCTTTTCAGTATTTTACAACATGTTTCTAATCTACTTTTGCAGGCTTATTTTATGTTATTTACCTTTATTTAATCTCTGGTTCAAGAAAACTGTCTTGCTCTTCCTCATACATGCTATTTTATCTTTCATTGCAGGGACTTTATAAAATCTATTCCTCATGACTGGAATATATATATATATATATTTGTCTTCTCTAAACCAAGAGCCCCATGGATAGATTTAAGGGGTTCTGTGAACTTGTATGGGAAAAGATATATTTTAATTTTCAATAATGTTTCATTGAAATTTAGTATTTTTTTTTTAAAAAGGGCTCCATAAAGAATCATCAGATTGCCAAAGGAGTATGTGGATATTTTCAAAACTCAATTCAAATTCCAGCACTAAATGAGGCCTTTCTTGATGCCCCTGGATGCTCCTGATTTTCCCCTAAAATTACCTTAGATTTACTTTGGATGTATTTCACAATAATTTTTTCCTCATGATACCATGTAAGTTCCTTGAGGGAAATGAACAGTTTTCTTTTTGTCTTTGCATAATAACTAACCTAGAGATATCACTCTAAGAAATATAGGTTTAATTATTCATCATGGAAAATCACTTGGTGACTGAGTGCCCAAAGACATTTTCAAAGACTAATTTATAAATTGCTAATCCAGTGAAGTGGATTTACATACTAGGAGTTTCCTTTACTGATGAAATCATTAATCAAGCATCTCTCCCTAAAAATATATATATACATACATATATTCATATACATGCATACACATACGTACATACATATATATATATATGTATCTCTATACACAAATGTATGTGTTTCTCAATAGGAATTTGGTTTTATTGATCAGTGTTTTTCCTCTGCTGGTTATCTGTAATTTATCCTGTATATATGGTGTCCCAAAAGTCTTAGTGTAGCAAATTGCACTGAGTCCTTTGGGACATCCTGTATAGTTTGTTTGCACGTAATTGTTTCCTTTATATCTCTACCACTAGACTGCAAGCTTTTTGATACCAAGGACTGGCTTTTGCCTCTCTAGCCCTTAACATAGATCTTGGTACTTAATAGGTTCCTAATGAATTCATATTAACTGACAAACAAATCATCTTGAATTATCACTACTTAAAAAAAATAAATCCATTACATATTAATCTTTCCCCTGATACAGTATCCTTTGCTCTCTAAGTCACTGAAGCTTAACCATTTTGCAGGGCTAGATTTCTCTGATGTCATTTATACAATGAAAATGATTTGTCTTTTGCTGTCAGTGTTATTCAGTTAAATTTGTAATATTAGAAACAATGTAATATGTGTCTTTAACAATATTACTACTTATTGCTGGAAAGCTGGGAAGAGAACCTTGAAATCCTGGTATGATATATCTTATTTTACTTTACCCTCATCAGCTTTGAATAACAATGTCTAGCAAAGTTTTCTTTTAAAAATGACCAATAATGAATGTACAATACTTGTTTCATAGGTGGTAGCAGAGATGTTAAACTGTTTATTTTAGCAGAAAAAGGCTTTTCTTTTATTTAATAGAGAATGCCAGCATTGTCTCATGTTGCTGGACTGTGTCCAATTGTGTACGTTTAATTTAGAAAGGACTTCAAATCTTTTATTCCCCAAGGGCATCTTGTCCACATGCTGGGGCTCCCATTGACTTCAAAGTGGGATCCATAGAAGACAATATTAACATTGAAATGGATGAAAAACAGACACAATTTTTAAAATGAGAGCAGCTAGTAGAAAGCCCAGATCAGGTAGGCTAACAAAACAGCCGAATATCTGAATGAAAGTATTCCATAAACATCATTTCTGCCACAAATGGATAAACTTTCGGACAATGCTATATTTTAGAAAGGAAGCATGGAGGATAAAAATTCTATACTTTAATTCAAATAACTTCAAAACTTACCTCAGCACTTGCTAACTATGTGACTCTAAACAAGTTACTTATATTCTCAAAATCTCAGTGTCTTCATAGGCCAAATGAGAATGATAGCATTTGCTTTACAAGATTGTTATGAGAACCAAATGTGATAATATATATTAGGATATTTGTAAACTTAAATTATCTCTCCATATATATGTATATATGTAAATACATATAAACATCTGTAAATATATATATGCACACATATATGTATGTGTGTATTTATATAGATATATGTGTATGCATATATATACATATACATACATATATACATATATATACACACTATTATTATTGTTACCCACTAGCTATGTTTAAGAGCAAATCACTTAACACCTCAGAGATTTAATTTACCCATTTGTATGAAAATAATGATAGATATGTTCACAGATTGTTGTCACAAAGAACTCTGCTCACAAGGTTGTTATATCTTTTTTTTTTTTTTTTAACTTTTTGCTGAGGCAATTGGGGTTAAGTGACTTGCCCAGGGTCACACAGCTAGGGAATGTTAAGTGTCTGAGACCAGATTTGAACTCAGGTCCTCCTGCCTTCAGGGCTGGTGCTCTATCCACTGCGCCACCTAGCTGCCCCACAAGGTTGTTATATCAAATAATGTATATGAAATGCATTTTTTTCATTTAAAGTACTAACTACATCAATTATTTTTAATTGATTCATCCTCTGGCCATTCTTAATCCCCCAAATGTAGAGAAGTATCACAGGGGAATGAAGGGATAAGGAGGAAAGCGATTAGATCCTATATCTTAAAGCATACATGGCAATGAGGATATGCACCCCAAATTGTCTCAGTATTGGATCAGCCATGAGGAAATTGTTATCTTGAAGAAAAGGGTACAATAGAACATGGAGGAACGAGTTGAGAGTTTCCTTTTGGGACTGACTACATGAGATTAAAAAAAGAATCTTTTTTTTTTTTGGTGGCTGTTTAAACAGCCAAATATCACAATCTCTTTTTTCATCTCTATCCTTTGGTCTCCCTTTAGCCTATCTCCCATCTATTACTTCTCCGTAATCTTAATCTGATAGCAGAATTTAAAAATAGAGAATATTATATTCAGAATGAGTAAATTCCATCACAACTTTGAGCCTCAGTTACCAGTCTGGAAAATGAGGGCATTGACAAGATTATCTCTAAAATGCCTTCCAAATCTTAATTCTTTAAGCTGATACTCTAAATTTCATCCACCACTTTGTAATATTCTATAATACAGTATTTAATTTAACAATAAAATATTGTAGGTCAAAAGAATCTTTGTTCTTGGCTTTATGCTTTTTCTACTTATTTGGTTGCTTTTTAGATACTGCTGCTCAATCATAATAGGATATAATAATTCAGATCAGGACCCATATCACTTTTTTTATGTCAAGAGTAACAGCACAGAAACATTGATTTGTTAATTATTTGATTTTAACTTAGGACCTAGTACTCAAAATAATAAAATTAGATGCATTCTGAAATATTATAATATTTGGAATTCTTTAAAAGTTTTGGAGTTAATTGGAGAATGGCTGAATAAATTATGGTATATGAATGTTATGGAACATTATTGTTCTGTGAGAAATGACCAGCAGGATGATTTCAGAGAGGCCTGGAGAGACTCACATGAACTGATGCTGAGCGAAATGAGCAGAACCAGGAGATCATTATACACAGCAACTATAATACTATATGATGATCAATTCTGATGGACATGGCTCTCTTCAACAATGAGATGCTTCAAACCAGTTCCAATTGTTCAGTGAAGAAAGCCATATACTCCCAGAGAGAAAGACAGGAAATGTGAACCACAACATAACATTTTCATGCTCTCTACTGATGTTTGCTTGCATTGTGTTTCCTTTCTCAGATTTTTTTTCTTGTAGACACGATTTTTCTTGCACAGCAAGATAAGTGTGGAAATATGCATACATATATTCGATTTGTCAAGTATTTTAACATAATTAACATGTACTGGACTTCCTGCCATCTAGGGGAGGGGTGGGGACTAGGGGGGAAAAATTTGTAATGGAAAACTTTGTAAGGGTCAATGTTGAAGAATTATCCATACATAGGTTTTGCAAATAGAAAGCTTTAATAAAGAAAAAAAATTAAAAAGAAAAGCTTTGGAGTTAAGAAATTCAAATGAAGAGTACCCAGAATTGTGATGCATGTTGCTGAATATTGAATACCTTCTTTTTTATCTTTGCTTTCAGATCCTCTTTTAGTCTACCTCTCATTTTTCACTTCTCTGTAATCTAAAATTTTTAACACAATAAAATAAATAAGAAATTTGGTAGGGAATATCCATGGTGGATTGGGCATCTAATTTCAAAACTTACTATTGCCTGTTTGATTTGGGACATTCCATTCCATGGCTTTAGACTTCTATTTCCTTATCTGTTAAAAAGAAAGGTTATATTAGAAAATTCTAAATTCCCTACAATCATTAAATATTTAATCAAAGATTCCCAGAACCCCATAAATTTAATTTTATATGATCTCCAAAGAATTTACCTTGAACATATTTTTAATCAATTATCAGCATTGTTGTATTTCAATCAACCAGTAACCATTTATTAATCCTATTATGTTTTAGGCAACACTTTAGAAACTGGGCATGCAAATGCAAAGAGTGAAACCATTCCTTTTTTCAAAGAGGTTATATTAACTTTATTTATTTATTAATTTTGCTTTTTGCTGAGGCAATTGAGGTTAAGTGACTTACCCAGGGTCACACAGCTAGGGAATGTTAAGTGTCTGAGACTAGATTTGAACTTAGGTCCTCCTGACTTCAGGATTGGTGCTCTATCTACTGCGCCACCTAGCTGCCCCTATATTAACTTTAATAGAAAAAATAATAATTGCAATGCAATGAATAAGTAGGGTTTTAGAATAAAAGGACAAATAATCTTTTATAAAGGTGATGTTTCATTTTCCTCTGTTGATGAAAAACAAAAACAAAAACAAAAACCTATGTATTAGGTGTTTGTACCTCTAAGCTATTTTAAATTTATCTCTGTCTACACTTTACTTGCAAGTTTTCTGCATGTGAAAGGAAAAAAAAAACTTTTTTTTTAAAATTACATCTTCACATATTGTTTAGAACACCTATTAGAATTGAATTCTCTGTTATTGAATGTTCCAGTAGCATTGATATTGATTGTGTTTTTTTTTTTTTTTTTTTTTTTTTGTGGAACAGATTCTTTGCAATGAAACCATTAAGTGAGGTACATGGGTGAAATCAGTCTTGACTTCTCTCATCATATTCAGTATAAAATATGGTCAATAGAGTTTTCAGAATTTCTATCCTTGCAGGTAATGGATGACCTTTCCTTGTCTTCAAATTATAGAAGAGGTGGTATATAGAGTAGTGGAGTCAGATGACATGTATTTAAATTCTAGTTCTGCCAGTGTGCCTTTGGGAAAGTTACACAGATGACTCAAGGTAATCATTTAATCAATACACAATTATGTGCTTGCTATATAGTAGGTAACATTTTGGATCTCAGTTTACTCCACTCTGTAAAATGGGAATGTGTGTGAGGAAGTTATGCTCAATGACTCTATGTGTATGTATATAGTATTCTGTGATCATCACTTTTGACTTGGAAGCAATCAGACCATCTCTTTGCTTTCTTGCTCTTTTTTGGGGGGGTAACTGAGATTTAGGGAAATAAATTAAATGTCACAGTCCTAATAAATGTCAAATCCGAACTTAGGTGTTCCTGACTATAAGTTCAGCAATCCATTCATTATTTCACACTGCCTCTACATATAAGCACTTCCATAGATCCACGATGTAATTGATGTGGGCATTTTCTCCAAACATATACACCTAAATAAATCTGAATATGCCTGCCCATAGAGGTGTATAAACTATGTGATAAAAATCTTCCTTGATCTTTTAACATTCCAAGAAATCCAGTGGATCTGATTCCTTGATATTCTTCACAATTGTTATCTGATCGATCTACATTTATCTATTCATGGTATATATTTCTAGTTGATTTTTTTTTGGTCACCTCTTCCCTGTTACTCATTTGTAATGAGCTATCTGCTCATGCTTATGGCTTTTTTCATTGTTTTTTGGAGATGTAAAGTTAAGAAATGCAGAGGGACTTTGGCAAGTTGCAAAGTATCCAGTAATAGGCTACCAGAATGGTGAAAGCCCTTAAGTATATGCCATATTACAATCTGTTGAAGAAACTGGAAAAGTTATACCTGGAGAAAAGACATATAATTTCTAGTCATCCTGTTAGAGACCAGCTTTCTAGGGTTTCCTCACTCCCACTCTTCCCAAGGATGAAAGAGGGGGAATCAGAAAACTTCATATAAATGGGTTCTGCCATCTTTTTTTGTGTTAGAATACCTACCTAGACTGTTCAGAATACTTAGATCTGTTAAGAAGCCAGGTCTGCAATACAGACTACTAGACTAAAAGAGAGAGAATGGTCTGTCTGTTTCTCAAGTTTGTGAGAAATCTCAGGGTGGAATTATATGCCTCATTATTATTATTTTTTTATAAATTTATAAATAGATATTTATTATTTAAGTTCAAGAACAGATTAGGGAGTGGGATCGCATTTGCAACAGTGAAAGAGAGAGAGGGGAGGGATAAGAGACAAGGATGCCAGAGCAGCTCATCTGGGTCTGCTCTGGCAGAGGTTGATCCTGATTTCTGAGCCTTGGTCCAGGACACACAAGGAAATATACATGATAAGGTGGAGTTCCACAGGGACGGTTTTAGGAAGACATCAAGGAGTGGCCAAAGTAACACATCCAGCCAAATGGGGGCCTGGCCCTCCCCAGACCTGCAGCCCCTGGGCCTTTGCTGGAACTGAAGCACAGCAGTCTGGTAAATTCCATCTCACTCATTTCAACTCTAATGACACATTTGTGGAGTTCAAGTCTTTGTATTAAAGAATTTTCGTCGCCTCTCTAACTTCTTGTATTTTGCTTCTAGTTTCTTTGAATATTATGCCTCATTATTTTGAATGAGAAGTAAATCATTTAAGAATTTCTATTTCTTTAAAATAAAATCCTATGTACAAGATTGCATGAAATCAGATATGTAGATTCAAAGTTCATTTTAAATATTATGTGTTTTAACAGAAATTTACCATTTGAATGACTATAATGATCATTCTCAAAAACAGCTTACTTTCTTGTACTCCTAACATCTCCAGACCTAATTAAACCCTTGACATTTTAGAAAGCCAATTTATCTTTTTATTTCCCTTTCTTGTTAAGACTCAGTTATTGAGCATATATATGACTATTTTGGTTTTATAATAAGCATTTAGTATGAAATATATTACTTACTTTGAAAAGAGTTCTTTGAAATATCATAGAATATGAATATAACAATTTAGAATTAACTTGAATTCTTCCTATAGATATATTAATTTTAGAAAGAATGAACTTTAGACGATGTCTTCAATGGAAAGAGTATTTTTGGTCAGAGACCATATCCCTTGCTCCACTACTCTCTATTTACCTTTTTCACCATGAACAAGGTCCTTCAAGTATTTTGGCTTTGGTTTCCTTACCTGAAGAATGAGGAGTTGCATTAAATTGTTTCTAAAAGTCCTTAGGCTTTTAATGCTATAATCTTATAGATGGGGGAAATTGAACTGAGCAAAGATTCCCGCTCCCCCCCCAGCACTCTTTGTATTCCATCTTCTCTTCTTCTTTCCTTCCTTTAAAGAGTTGATTAAATCAAATTCAGTAAATATGTACATCTACTATGTGTAAGCTGCTGAGAGATGCTGATAAATTTATGTATCCATAATTTCATCGTGGGTATTCTTTCAATTGTCACAGATTATAACCTCTCCTTATTTATCTGTTCTGATATGTAAAGGAAAATTAGATGTCCTTCCTGTTCTCATGCAATTCACAGTCTAATTAATGATTCTCTACTATTGTCACATAATCCTGTTTTCCTCAGTTTTTTTCATCTATAAAATGAACTAAAGAAGAAATGGTGAACTTCTCTAGGATTTTTGCCAAGACACCTCAAATATGGACACAAAGAGTCAGACATGGGCCAAGCCAACTGTCTGAGTAAAGGTAGGAACTCTTCCAACCCCTCCCCCAAATTGCTCCAAATTTCTTTGACTCTCAACAAATTTTAAAGCATCAGGACACCCCAAAAGATAGAGTAGAACATTTTCTAGCTGAAGGAACTTAGAAGCTCAGCAGAAAAAGTCTGTGGAACCAGGGTGGGAGCCCAGTTCTCAATTCTAGTGCAGGCTGGGCCAGCACAGTTCCTGCCCCAGCCCCAGCCCCAGCCCAGGACCCAGCATCAGTGAGATAGGACCTCTGAATCAGCAGCAGTGCTGGAGGCTTCTGGACCTCTCAGACCGGGACACTAGGAAGATTCAGAAGGTCAGCTGAGAGGGTCTGTGGCAACAGAGTGGGAGTCTGGTGTGCAGTCCCTGTGCAGGCTGCGCCAGAACAACTCTAGCTTCCCCAGCTTTAGCAAAGCAGGACTCCAGCTTTAGCACACTAGATCTTAACAGCTACTGTGGGATAGGGACACTTCCAACAGCTCCAGAGCAGAAGAGTGCGAGAAGGATCTCTGAAAACAACTACACAAAATCCCTGAAGCTTGGGACAGTGCACCCTCCGCCCTGGAAACAGAGCCCTACTTTAACAAAGAGTTAAAAGTTGAGTAATAAACTAGGAAAATGAGTAGACAAGTCACACATGACTGATAATAACTAAATAAATAACTTTCATTACCAAAAAAGTGATTTTTGCTTGTCTATAATATCACACGGATCATTCAATATAAAGGGAATAATAGGATATTGACCTATCCTTGGGCTATTTCTATCTGAGCTACATCCAAAATTGTGAGAATGAGATTGTAGGTGTTCAAATCACCAAGTACTTGTTAAGCTTCTACAATGTACCAAGAATAATATAAATGTAAGGGCTACAAAGACAAAAAAATAAGCAGTCCTTTTTCTCAATGAGCTTACACTTTAAGTGTGGGAGGCTATATATTTATATATATATATATACACATAAATATATATGTATGTTTATGTAAAAACATGTAATGTATATATGCACACATACATATACACATGCATATATTAACAAATATGTATGTACAAGAGTTAAGGATTAGATTTAGGGAATGTTTTGAGACATGACTCCATTGGTTTGGGGTATTCTTAATGTCAGGCTGTTTCTCTTGCACAAAATGCATGTAAAATAAAAACAAAAAAACAAGAAAATATGAAGGGAGCAGGCATTAGTTTTTGGAGAATCATCAAGATGGTAATGCTTGAGTTGAACATTTTAAAGAGAGCAACAGGGACTGTGATAAGTGGCAGTAAAAAGGGAGAACAATCCAGGAATGGAGGAATAGCCAGCCTAAAGTCACAAAGGCAAGAGATGAGAGTATAAGAAGGCCAGTTTGGATAGATTATAGATTGTTTGAAAGGAACTGAGTATATTAAAGCTAGAAAGGTAGCTTAGAGCCAGGTCGTGTTGTGAACATTTCTTATATCTTAAAGAAAGACTTTTCTGCTTGACCCAACAGGTAATAGGAAGACACTAGAGTTTTCTGAATAGTGAAAATAGGTGTTCAATCATGTTCTTAAGTGGTGAAAAGCACTTAGGTAACTAAGTATGTGATAATTTGGAAAAGGGAAAGACTTATAGCAGGGAAAGCAATTAGGAACCTAATGCGACAGTCCAGATTCAAGGTGACAAGTCCAAGCATAAGGCCCATATGAGTAGAAAGAGACATGTCAGAGGTAGAAAGAAAAAGTCTGAGAACAAATTGAGCATGTGAATTCCTAATAATAATGGCAACAGCAACAATAATAACAGTAAGAGTAAAAAACTAGGGTGATTAGGAAGCACTTTCAAACTTAAAGCATTTTTTCTGATATAACTAAAAATCTGGACCTTGTTAAGAAAATTGTTAGAAATGAAAGTGGTACTTACAGGTGAGCAGAGGCAACTTGTACAGAAAGTGCTTGAGGAAAATAGAAAAATGACATATATTAATGGCAGCTACCTGCTAAAAGTCTACAAAGTTATCTAGCACTGAGGACTGAATTTGAAGCATTAATTTGATCACGTCTTTTTAATACTTCACGATTTCAAGGAAATTATAGGGCTGTCATCAGAATCATGGGTTGCAAGCTGAAGTAAAGTATGCTAAGAGAAGATTGTCAGCTTTGTGCCATAGAAAATCAAGCTGATTGGTTCAAATTATACACATGCATATACACATATGTATACATAATCCAATATAATATAGAAGCATAAATATATGTGCATATATACAACTACACATACAAATAAATGCATGTATATGCACATATACACATGTATACCTATAGTATATATTATATAATATATATACAATATAATGCAGAAATATAAATATATGCATATATATAATCATAAATATAATCACAATCATAAATATATGCATGTATACATAGATACACAAATATATGTGTGTGTTGAGAGGCTGATAGATTATAGATGATAGAGAGATGAGATAGGGAGATGAGATAGATATTATATAGATAACAGAGAGATGACACAGATGAATATAAATGAGATACATAGATAGACAAAGAGATACATGGATGGATAGATAAATGAGATAGATGGGACAGATAGATGATAGAGAGAGATAAGTTAGATATATTAGATACATAGATGTTCTGGTGACTAACACTTATAGCTCATGTTAATGAAGGTAAAACATGAATCTAAGTTTTCCTGACTTAAAGATCTGAGTCTCTGTTCACCATACCACAATGTTCCAGGATCAACTGTTTGCTAATTAATTTTTGAGTGTATAATGGACTCCTTTCACAGTCTGGTGAAGCCTATGAAAGCCTTCTATATATAGTGCTATTTAAAAAAAACTGAAATTATTTTATAGAACTAGAAAAAATAATAAAATTCAACTAGAATTACAAAAAGTCAAGAATATTAAGAGAATTAATGAAAAAATACAAAGGAGGGTGGCTTAGCAGTACTAAAAATCTAAGACTATATTACAAAGCAGCAGTCATCAAAACTATTTGGTATGAGCTAAAAAATAGAGTGATGGATAAGTGGAATAGATTGGATACACACAATACAATAATCAAGGCCTATAATAAACTAGTATTTTATAAAACCCCAAACTCCTGCTTCTGGGATAAGAACCCGCTATTTCACAAAAATTGCTGGGATAACTGGAAAAGAATGTTAGAAACTCAGCATAGACCTACATCTCACATCCCATACCAAAATAAGATCAAAATGGGACATGATTTGGGCATAAAGGATGATACCATAAACAAATTAGGAGAGCAAGGGATAATTTACCTATCAGATCTTTGGAGAAGGGAGGAATTTATGACCAAAGAAGAACCAGAGAACACTATAAAAGGCAAAATGGACAATTTTGATTACATTAATTTGAAAAGGTTTTGCACAAACAAAATCAACAGAAACAAAATTAAAAGGGAAGTACAAATCTCGGTAAAAATTTTTACAGCCAATATTTCTGATAAAGTTATCATTTCTAAAATATATCAAGAAGTGTGAAATTTATAAGAATACAGTCATTCCCTAACTGATTAATGGTCAAAAGATATGAACAGATCATTTTTAGATGACAAAATTAAAGCCATCTATAGACATATAAAAAATGTTTTAAATCACTATTGGTTAAAGAAAATCAAATTAAAACAATTCTGTGGTACCACCTCATACCTTTCAGATTGGTTAAGATGACAAGGAAATAAAATGATAAATTTTGGAGGGGATATAGGAAATCTGGAATACTAATGCATTATTGGTAGTGTTGTGAAATGATCTAACTATTCTGGAGAGCAATTTGGAACTATGTCCAAAGAGCTATCAAACCATGAAAACTCTTTGACCCAGCAATGCCATCAACAGGTCTATATCCCAAAAAATCATAAAGGAGGGAAAAGGACCCACATATGCAAAAATGTTTGTATCAACTCTTTTTGTGGTAGCAAAGAATTGGAAAATGAGTAGATGCAAGTTGTGGTATATGAAGATAATGGAATATTATTGTTCTATAAAAATTATGAACAAGCTTATTTTAGAAAGACCTGAAAAGATTTACACCAACTGATGTTGAATGGAACAAGCAGAACCAGGAATACATTGTACACAATAACATCAAGAATGTGTGATAATCAACTGTGAAAGACTTGCTTCTTCTCAAAGCAAACCCAACAGACTTTGGACAGAAAATGCCATCTTTATCCAGAAAAAAAAAAAAGCACTATGGAGATTGAATGTGAATCAATACATGCTATGTTCACTTTTTTTTCCTATCTCTCCCATAATTTTTCTCTTTTGCTCTGATTTTCTCTCCTAACATGATTCCTAAAGCAATATGTATTAAAAATAAATAAATAAATAAAAATAAACAAAAACAAAAAATACACAGCTGAAGGAAATGATTAATATCATTTAGTTATAATTTATTATCACTAAATGTCATTTAGTGATAATTTTCTTGTAGTGGAAACAAAGATATATTTTTTTTCTCATCATACAAGGTCATAGACCCTTTGTATCACAAATATGACATATATAGTATATGTGTATTTTTATCTGTTTTGTGTTTTATGGATATTTTGTTTATGCTTATTGAATATTTATGTGTTGTATGGCTGTGTCATATGTTTCTATATATTGTCATGTATGTTTAAATATGCATGAAAGTATATATTGTTGTTCAGTCGTTCAGTAGTGTACCACTCTTCAAGACAAGTAGACTTGTCCATGGAGTTTTCCTGGCAAAGAAATCAGAATGAGGAGCAGGTAGATAGCCCAGTGGATAGAGTCCTCAAGTTAAGAGGACCTGAGCTCAAATACAGTTTTAGACACTCAATATTTACTAACTCTGTGAGTCTGGGAAAATCACTTGACCCCAACTGCCTTGTAAAAAAGAAAAAAAAATCACAAAAAAAGATTTTGGAGTGGTTTGCCATTTCCTTCTTTAGCATGTCCCCATTTTACAGTTGAGGAACTAAACCAAATATGCACTATCCACAGAAGCACCTAACTGCCAATGTTACTTGTAGAATCAAACACAAAATCCTTTTTTGGGGGGGATATAAAAACCTTCACAACCTGACTATACTCTACCTTTCTAGCTTTATTATATACAATTCCCCTTCACCTAATCTATAGTCCTTCTAGATTGGTCTTCTTGCTGTTCCTTACAATCAGCACTCCCATCTCTTGCCTCTGGGACTTTGTGCAGGTGTCCCCCCCAATCCTCTAATACTTTACCCTCTTATATCCACCTTTCAGAATCCCTACTCTTCTTAAAAGCTTGGCTTAAGCATCATGTTCTTAATGAAGCCTTTCCTGATTCTCCAGAAAATAGCACTTGCTCCCCTCATATTTTCTTGTATTTTTGTGTTTATTTTGCATACAGATTTTACACAAGAGAAACAGTATGGCATTAGGAGCACTCCAAATCAATGAAATTACAAGGTTCAAAACAATCTTTAAATCTAGTCCCTAAATTTTATACATATACATACAAACATAAAATCTATCATCTATCTGTCCATCTAGTCTCTCATGCTAGAATATTAGCTCCTTAATAAAAAGTACCATTTCTTTATTTTTTTTTTTTGTTTTGCTGAAGCAATTGGGGTTAAGTGACTTTCCCTGGGTCACATAGAGCTAGGAAGTGTTAAGTGTCTGAGGTCAGATTTGAACTCACGTCCTCCTGACTTCAGGGCCACTGTGCTATCTAGCTGCCTCTATTTTTGTCTTTGTAACTATGATACTTAGAATGTCTGGGAGATAGTAGATGCTTAACAAATACTTCTTAGTTGATTGCTTCTAATTTCTTTCTCACATTTTTTTGGTATAGTTCAGATAGAAACAACCCAAAGGGATCAATATCCTATTATTTCTCCAAGAGAGTAGAGAATATGTTAAGTTTCCAGTCTCAATGCTATTGCTCTTCAAGGGATAAATAGAAATGAATTCCTAGTTACTACTGAATAAGTTACATTATGATCTGGCTCAGTGGCTGTATTTACAAATTGGCTTTGAGCACAATATGTGATATTCCACATTTTGTAATTAATTGCCATTTTACTGTGTTTAATATTGCTGTATTTATCTAGATACTAAATTATTCCATTGGATGATGATAGTGTTCTTCTAATAAATAATAGTCTTCAAAAGCTATAAATTGAAATAATAACACAAATTTGGAACCTGGAAACATTCAAGCACTCTAAAGCATATGACATAGGAAAGGAATTAATTAGATTTTTTGTACTTGGAGCCAGAAGGCAGAATCAAGAACAATATGTAATAGTTGCAGAGAAAGAAACATCTTAGCTTGATTGAAAGGGAATGGGAGTGGGGTGGGAAATTGGCGCTTAGATCTGTCCAGGAATAGAATGGTCTGCTGTGGGAGGCAGTAGTTTCCTCTAATTGGAAGTCTTCAAACTATCAGACCTCTTGAAGAGGAAATTCACAGTTTGATAAAGGTTGGAGTATGTAGTCACTGAAGTATCTTCTGACACTCAGATTCTCATGAGTGACTAACATTTCACTTTTAACTCTTTTCTCCTTAGATCTTTTGATGCTTCCCTGAAATCACTATTATTTCTACATAGGTCATTTGAAGAAGCCCTGATGTAACATCATAATGTAACAACCTAGGGACATGTTCATAGTTCAAAAAAAAGTAGGAAAATTACTTTTTAGCCATTGTTTCTTTAAAGAAGCCATTGCTTCTTTAAAGCCACTGTAAATATCAAACAATAGATTCCTAGGAAAAACAAGAGAAAGAATTTGATAGAATTACATGAAATGGATCATATCAACTCTTTCACTACTACAAGTATCATGATCATGAATTATGTTGGAAACACTGTCCCTGTTCAAAATCCTTGCTATTATATTTAAATATTTGTGTAGGCAAAACAGAAGCAAAGATAACAGGAATGGAAAGACTTAACCCTTATTTAGATATAGCAATATTCCTGGAGAATTCTAGACTATTTATGGAGTTATTCAATTAAAAATGTGAAAAAGTTACCCAAAAGGATTTTAAAAATCATATTATTCTATCTCCTAAGCCAAATAAATGGCCCAGGAAGATTTTGATTCTCAATTTCAAGTTTCAAGGTAAGTTGAAAAAAAAAAGTATCATACTGAAGTTTGGGTATGAATGGTTAGGGTGTTTTGACATGTGTATGTATGTGAGAGAGAAAGAAATATATATATATAGAGAGAGAGAGAGAGAGAAAGATTGTACATTTTTTAACATATTCTTTTTTTGATAAAAGCAGATTTCTGAGGACATGATGGAATAGGAAGGGTATTATTGGGATCTATCTTTGTTGTTAAAGAAAAGCATCAATAAACTTAAACAAAAAAGAAAAGCAGAGTTAGATTAAGTCATGTCTGCTAAGGATTAATGAAGAAATTTATAAAACATATACTTTAAAAACAATTTGATTTTTAAAAGAGTCTATTTTATTCACTGATATTTATTTTAAATGTTTTATATGTTAATCTTAAGAAAAATAATTTAGTGAAAAGATTTGCTAATCTTGCCTTTGCTTAACCACACCTACAAGAAGTAAGTTTTATAGAACTGAAGATTTGTGGAACTGAAATATCTCAAATTAAGACCACACTTACATGCAAATTACACTAATTGCTGATCTAGCCATTATCTCTATTCTCCCTGTATTTACATAATCTCAGTTAAATCTTAGGACTGTCCTTTAAATCATATCTTTTTGCTTATTTTGTGCTCTGAGCAATTATTTAACCTAAGCCTATTTCAGGAATCTCCAATAATTGTTGAATTGTCTCCTGCATTCACTTATGAAGGGAGACCTCATACAGAGAATCCTATATCAAGAAAATCATAGATCCTTCTAATATTTTTATAACATGGATTGATAGAAAACATGATATTAAAATTGAAATTTATTAATTAATCAATTTGTGTAGTGGACATGATTCTACTTGCTTCACCAACTATTTTGGAGTTAACTGAGACATGTAGCCTAAAGTGGATAGCACAAATTCAAATGTTTAAAAGGACATTTTATTATGCAATGGCTATATAGTGTAGGAGAAGCATAGTGGTGAGCAGGCATCAGAATATTTGGCTAAGGGAATCGTCCATTTATATGAAGCAAGAGAGCCTGCTTCTGAAGAGTTATGATGACATGTCATGGTAGGCTCTTGAAGAGATTTAGAGCAAGTACCGACAATCTGCAACTATAACATTTCAAGATATAACAATAACAAATATAAAAGTGCTCCCCCGCCAAAAAAAAAAAAAAAACCAACAAAAACCCAAACACTATACACATACATATACATACACAGCATAATAGAGCATAATGACCTCTATGTGGCAGTAGGCTAGTGAATGTTTAACTACCGCCATTAGAGAAAAAAGAAAATAAAAGCACGAACAATATACTTGTATTTACTGGTTACTGAAGCATAAATATTGATACAAAAGCTTAACAATTCATTTTTATGAGCCAGTTTCAGCTCATTCCACCAGTTTATTTCTTTTTTCAATTAAAAAAATTAAAAAAAATATACATAGATATTCCTCAACATTCACCCCATAAAACCTTGTGTTCCACATTTTCCTCCCTCTCTTCTCCCCGTTCCTTCCCTTAGATGGCAAGTAACCCAATATATGTTAAGAATTTGCAGTTTTCCTATACCTATGCCACAATTATTATATCGTACAAAAAATCAGATCAAAAAGAAAAAAAATGAGAAAGAAAACAAAAAGCAAGAAAATCTTATCAAAAAATGAAAATACTATGTTCGGATCCACACTCAGTTCCCCCAGTCTTCTCTCTGGATGCAGATGGCTCTCTCCATCACAAGTCTTTTGGAACTTGACTGATTCACCTCACTGTTGAAAAGAGCCAAGTCCATCACAATTGATAATCACACAACCTTATTGTTGCTATTTACAATGATCTCCTGGTTCTACTTTTTCACTCAGCCTCAGTTCATGTAAGTCTCTCCAGGCCTCTCTGAAATTATTCTGCTGATCATTTCTTATAGAACAATAATATTCCATAACATTCATATACCATAATTTTTTCAGCCATTCTGATGGGCATCTCCTCAGTTTCCAGTTCCTTGCTACTACAAAAAGGGCGGCTACAAACTTTTTTGCACATGTCGGTCCTTTTCCCTTTTCTTATGATCTCTTTAGAATACAGATCCAGTAGAGACACTGCAGCATTTCATTACTTTATTTGAAACCATTGCTTGGATGGGTTCCCATCTCAGTTACTAATAGGATGGCGTTCATAGGTAATACCTGACTCTTTGTGGCCTCAAAGCTGGGATGACTGGTTACAAACTCTAGCATGGACTTTACCTCTGGTTGTCTTGTTCTCCTCAATCTATGAAACCCATAAGCTTATAGCCTTCAATCATTTTTCACTTATAACAAAAGAACACATATGAAAAGCAAAGAATGGAAATTAGAGTTTATGGGCCAAATGTCAAGCTCCTTTAGGGATAGTTCAAGATATTCCAAAAAATACTTTCACAGGATGGTTTCTCTTCTTTTTCTGAAATACCACTAGGTAGAAAGAACTTTCCAGGAAGAAGTCAGAGAATTTTGGATCAACTAGTGCCTTGAATTACCCCAGTTCCAGTTATGAAGCAAAAGAGCAACAAAACAATTAAACCAAAGCAAACAGAAAAATTCAAACCAAACTAAAATAAAACAGTTCTTCCTGGCACTGTCAGATGAGACTTACTAACTGAATGTCTGCCCAAGTTCCAAACTCCATTATGATTCTCTGGAAGCAGACTCCTCAATCTCTTCTCTTACAAAATGGGCTTAGGTAGACATGCTGATGCTTGCTCATCAGCTCTCTATTATAACTACAATATAAAAAGTATTGAAAGACGATTATATAAAAGTATAAAAGACTATTCATAGACTTCTAATAAAAATGTGCTAGCTTTATTAATCACTAGCACAATGCCTGCCGCATCAGAGGTATTTAATAAATTGCTATTGACTATTTTTGGTGAATTATTTTGTTTCTTACTTTGTTCTTGCTTCATACAGTTTCAAATACAGAAGGAAGCTGGAAGAAGGGGAAATAAACATAAATAATTCACCCTCATCTAATCTAGAATTGCAATTAAAATGACATAATTGCTTACTAGGCTTGATTAGGTAAGATTTTTTTTCTCCCTCCAAGCATTTTAGAAGTAGTGTTTACCTATAAACAATACAGTAGCTGAATAAGCCAAGGCCAACATTGCTTAAATATTGTTTTGACGTTATAATTATATATTCTTCCTATATTTTCATTTTGCAATATAGTCAGTTAAATGAAATTATCACAAATCTTCATTGCTTTATTTTTTTTAATTCATCCTCATCATTCTCTTTGATCTCAAGTTGTGAAGTTTTCCTGAAATTGAAGTGATTACATAATCATAAAATTTTTGAACTATTGATCACCAGATCAGGAGCTAGAAAGTACATATTTTAAAAAATCTCACTTTTTAGATTAAGAAATTGATGACTAGTCAGATTATGTGATTCCAAAAGGCATGCTCTTAGTGACAATGCTAGATTGAAACTCAGGTTCTTTGACTCCAAAAACAAGTGAGCTTTCTACTGTATTAAGTTATTTTATAAGGGTACTGCATGGGAAAAGAGGCTGCTGAAGTTGGGCTCACTCTGTGACTTCATTTTTAAATAGACCTTTCCATAAGGACTCTTTCTGTACCAATACAGATAAGCCTCTATCATGTTATTTTACAAAGTCCCAGCAACAGAGAGATAAAATAACTTTCCTAATGTCACAAAGGCAATATATGTGAAAAGCAGTCTTTGAAACTAGTTATTCCTGATGCTGAGGCCAGATCTCATTCTGTTATGCCATAATTGTCTCTCTGCCTCTCTATTTTCAGTTTCAAAAACAAAGAAACATAACATATTAAAGGTTTTGAATAGTGGAGGGAAGGAGTTTCAACAAATTATGTGACTATAGATTGAGTAACACCAATTAGAGATGTTTAAAAACATATTCAGATCATTATTAAAACTCAAAAAATGTTTTCTTAACATAATTAAAATGTCCTTAGGTCACTTATGAACAACATTCCTGAATTGACACTATCTTTGAAAATGTTTGAAGGGGCTCTCTATGATGCTTTCTCTGTTACCACAAGATTTAAGGAAACTTTCTTGCTTTTTTAAGGAAACTTTCAACAAGTTTTCTCCTTTTAATAATCTTGTCTTAACTTAACCTTAAGATCACTTTTCTTTGTTGCCATTGGTAACACTGACAGTAACTACAGATTCAACTTGGTAATTAAGTGTTTTCAACAGTTTCTCACAAATGGGAATAGGGATGCAACTCCTCAAAGTTATTTAAAGTACATTCTTTTGAATCTATTGCCAAACATGTGGTTAATATTATTTTTAAAAATTTACATTTTATAAATTTATTCATTAATCCTTAGCAGACATTACTTAATCCAACTCTGATAAGAGATCTGAGCCCTTGAAATGTATCTGAATAATGAAGTGGGTTTAAATTTAAATGACCCAATAATAGAATATTTCAATATATGAGCTTGATTCAGAGATGAATTTATGTTCTTTAAAAAATTCATTATTCATTTACTCATTCATTCAGTTATTTATTTGATTATTTGTTTATTCATTCATCTATTCATCTAATAATTCATCCTTTATTTATTTATTTTTTAAACAATTAACAAAAATTTCTAAGTCCCTCCAAATGGAGGGGAAGAAACACATGTGGTCAAGCAAGATAAATTCTCACCTTGCTCACATTTGAAAATATATGTTTCATTGAGTACCTCACCTATCACTTTTCTGTCAGGAGGCGAGTAGCATGTATGAATTCACATTCCTTTTTAACATATTTCTTTCCAAATGAATCCTGTATTAGAGAAGCATTAGGGGAGTCTCAGCCATGAAAAAGAGAAGCAAAAGGCCCACTCTTTTTCCCTTAATTCCTCCATGTTTTCATGCGGTACATGTCAAAATGAAATGCCTGTCTTTAAACTCAAAGTCTATTTTTTGGGGGGAAGACAGTAAGCCCACACGTTAGTACCATATAACTATGCCTATTTGGAATTTTTATTAAGTGAAAATTGCTAGAATGCTGTGGAAGGTTGAGTTTCTGTCTAGGAACCCTAAATATTCTTTGTTTTGGGGAGAGTACAGCTCTTCAGAGTAAGGCTGGAGCTATGTATCTTTGCGATAAAAGTGGGACTGATCAGCATATAGGGTAGAAACATTTAAATTAGTTTCCCTTTGAGGCAGAATCCAGCTCAAGGTTGGACTCTGAATTTAGAGAACTTCACAAGCCTGGGAAAAGATAGAATTCATCAGAACAGTGGGATAATTATATTAACTCAATTGTTTTTAGGCTATTGAATCCATATATATATATATATATACATACATACCTACATATATATTTAATATTTTATTTTCTGTGGTTTGGAATTGTATTAGATAGGCATCATTATACTGAATGCTTGTAAGGGATTCAGGCACATTTTTCCCATATAGGTACAAACTTAGATACTGAGATTTCACATTAGCAATGCCAAGTAGGAGCAAAATAATCCAATAAGAGTGCTTTTTTTGCTATCATCCAAACTAGAATTGAATTTATGTATAAATTCTTATCTTAAGAGTATTAGTCCATGAGTTGCATAGAATCAGTTATTTATATACAATATGAAATCTTCATCTCTAGAACTGCTACAATTAATGAGAGTTCTGCCCTCTGGGGATTTACAGGAGAAAACTAATTCCTTTTGCATGGGACCAATTTTAATAAAATTTTAAGAATAAAAATTAGAATTCAGGTACAACAAAAGATTTTGCGAGTGAATGTTAACTTTGAGTCATATTTTTCTATATTTATTAAAATATTAAAAAAATAAAGTACATTAAGAAATATAAAAATAGTTTGTCTAATTCTTAGGTTTATAGATGAATGATTTTTTTATGGATGAATGATTTTTTTTTATAAAATGAGCAAAATTTTGAGGGAAATAGAATCAATCTTAGGAAGACAGTTCATATTTTCTGGAGAATTTACTTAAAAATGTAACTGAAATAAGCTGGGGCAATACATAGAGAACCTACAGACAACAAGGTATATGTTTTATCTTCTTCTCTCCTACCCATTCAAACTGCCACCACTGTAATCTACACTTTATGTCTCATTTGGGCTTTCTCATTCCTACTCCCAATTATCCTTGTTTTCATTCTTTTCCTTCCCTAAACCATGTTCACAGAGCTGTCAAATTAGTCTTAATGCTTACATTTAGCTGGGCCATCTCCAAGTTAAATCACTTTCAGTGGATCATTATTGTCTATAGAACAATCTTCCCATTCAATCACTCCACAATGTGACTTCACCCATTCTTGTTCAGCCATCTCAGTCATGTCTGACTCTTTGTGACCCCATTTGGGGGTTTTCTTGGCAAAGATATTGCAGTGGTTTGCCATTTCTTTCACCAGTCCTCCTGACTTCAGGGCTGGTACCCTATTTGCTGCACCATCTGTCTGCCACTATCCATAGATTTTCTTACACACTTTGTCTTTTGTTTCTATCATATTCCCTTTTTAGCATAATTATTTACACATATTTTTGCTTCCCAATTGGACTATAGATTTCTAGATATTTAAATACTGCCTACCTCCTTGAGGGCAATGATTATTATGTGCTTTATATTTTTATGCTTTAAAAATTGCACAGAGAGTGATTTCATTGGTATATGGAACTCATAGGTAAGGGAACATCTTCTACCAATGAAATTTAGCTTCTGATCTATAATTCACAATGATAGAGAACTGCTTGGAGCAAGGAGAGATTCGTAACTTGCTATGAATCTCATAGCCAATATATGCCAGAGACAGGGCTTGAACCCAGGTTTTCCTGATTGACTATCCAGTAGACAAATACATTTCTCTGAAATGAAATAAGAACTGCAGAAAACTTGCCTGAGTTCTGCACATATTATTTAAATTGATTTGGTTTTACATTCACTATCTAAACAGTCTAGAAAAACAATGAAATTAAAGCATTGTCATATCTCTCTTATTTTACTCATAGATATCACTATCTGAAGAAACTGGAAATTTGAAACAAAATCATTTGTAAAAAGATATTTATAAATTAACTTTTTGATTTTCTAATTATAGCATGTAATAAGAATAGCCATGATCACAGTAACTGAAAGTTCAGACAATTTCCTTTAGAAAAATCTAAGTTAATTCATTTCAAACTTTTTTTTAAAAGATAGATAGTTTGCCTTCTACAATGTAATTATTCCCATTTGTTTCTTTGTGCAAAATTGAGATTTAAAAAAAAATCTTCTTCCTGAAGGCAGATCTTAGAGATGAGCACACAATAAGATTTTAATAAAAATTCATCAATAATTGAATGCATATGTCTCTCTAATACATCAATATTATTCTTTCCTTTGTTTACTTCACTTCAGGAACGGTCTTGTTGACATATGTATATCTATTATCTAGTAACTTATCTTGTTTTATTTGAAGAGGATTTATTGTTCTTTAGTTCTCTTTTCTGAAATCTAGAAGATAATACCTCTTTAGATAATAGAGAGCTAACACAATTTTCAGTCACTTAGTTGAAGAGAAATATTAAATCATAGTATCTTTGCCCATGTTTATATAAAATATTTTCAAGCTACATTATATTTTTGTTCATAAAAGATTTTTAATTTCTAAAGTTTACATTTAGTGAGTTACATAGGGTATTAAAGAGAAAGAAGACTGGTGCTATGACTGATTTATAGGGAGCAGGATGTTATTGAATAATAATGATGATGATGATATTTGCCATTTATTTAACATTTTTATGTTAGCAAAGTACTGTACATATCTTGTCTCATTTGATACTCCCAACAAGTCTTTGGGTAGGTTCTATTATTTATTATTCCATTTTACAGTTGAGGAATTTGAGACTATGGGAAGTTAAGGGATTTTCCCAGGGTCTTTTAGCTAGTAAGTTTCTGAGACAGAATTTGAATTAAGATCTCTGTAATTCTAATACGTTGATCTATGTATCACCCTACTGTTTTAATTGGAATGAAAGCTTTATTAAATGTGATTGAAATCAAGCTTTGAAAGAATTGTGTTGATAAAAATGTAGAGAAGCATCTGCTCTGCTCTTCAAAGGCAGAAAAAATCTCTGTGTTGTTATGAAACAGCAAGAAAGCCACATTTTTTGATATGGTCAATATGAATTTTTTTGCATTTATTGTATTTACTTGTTACAGAGGTTTTTTTGGTTTTGTTTTGCCTTTTTTTTTTCCAGTTGGGGGAAGAGGTAGGAGGAAAAAACCAAAATTCTATATATGCAAATATAAATTTCTAGATATTGAACAACTTACCTTTGGAAGAAATTCCTATCAATATCTCCATTTTGCAGATGAGAAAATTGAAGCTGAGAAAAATTTAAAAAAATGAACTTAAAATCACTTAAATATTTGTCATAGAGTTAAAACTAAGCTAGATCTAATTCTAAGTGTGCTACTCTTCCTATTGTACTCTGCTTCTAAGTGTGCTACTCTTCTTGTTGTACTCTGCTTCCAAGATATGCTAGAGGTTTTATATATTTTTCCAATCAAACATTATAGAAGGACTTTCATGGTGAAATTGGCCAAGATCCCTCTTAAAATGAAGTATATATATATTTGATAATAGCAAAGCAGTGGGAACAAAGTGGGGACCCATCATTTAGGGAATTGTAAACAAATTATGACATATGAATATCATAAAACATTGCTATTCTTTAAGTAAAAAAATATGAGTCAGAAAGGATGAGGTGACATAAAGTGATACAAAAGGAAGCACAACTGGGGAATGATATACACAAAAAATACAACTATAGCAAAATAATCCTTTGGGAAGATTAAAGACTATGGCTATGGAATAACTACGGTTAATGAATTATCATAAACTGTGTGATAAGTTTTTCTAAAGCCCTTTTTCCTTTTTGATCTTTATTACAATAGATAAGTTTCTGGGGAAGGAAGAGTAAATGGATAATTTTGGAATTAAATGTCATATAAAGGTAAAAAAAATCTCCAAAATGAGATTTTAAAATCCTGCAAATGCAGTATGCAGAAATGTAATCTTCTAGATGTTTGTTATCTGACCAATAACAAATACAATGAAGTTATTACTTCCCTTTTTCTGAATATTGTTCTAATATCTACTTATCCTGAGATTATACGAGTTTTGGAGACCTATTTTACTCCAACGAATCACAGTGAGTTTACCTTGGATTCCCAAAATGCATATACTAGCTAAATAATTTGGTGGAATAAAAAGTGTCATATGTGCACTTATTCCAAATTGGTAAATTTAAAGGAATGGCTCTCCAAACACAAATTAAAATGTTAGGCATTTTAAAATGACAAATTCTAGAACTTCATAGGAAATTGGAACTTAGTTGGGCTTAGTATCAAGGTTGCAGAAAAAAGACATAAACAATGAAGACTGAATCACAACCTAAAAAAAAAAAAGGATTTTTTTTTCACTTGTTAATAATATTTTTCCTGGTGTTGCCAGTTAAAGGGGGATAGAATTCAGGAGCATTAGGAAATATGTATAAAAACAGATCTATGAAAACTCCTATTTTTGGCAGCTCCATTTGTGACCATTATTTGTAGTAAAAAATGTGAAGCTCTGAAACAATATTTCATAATATTTATTAAACAATTACTATGAGCAAAACCTGGTTTTATTAAGTTCTAATGATATAAAGACAAAAAGATAATTCTGTCTCTGTCCTTGAAAAAGTTTACATGCTATAAATTATGCACCCTGGGGAAATGAATACAAGGTAAAAAGTGAAGGGGTCAAGGGAGAAACCAGGCAAAGATTCTAGAAAAATTTGAGTAGTGAGATGGCCTTAACAACTGAGGATAATTTGAGAAAGCTTTACAAAGAAAGCTCATGAGCTGAGCCTTGAAAAATAAATATCTGAAGGGAAAAGATTAGGAATGAGTTCATTCCAGGTAAATAATGTGTGAATCCCGGATGATAAGGAATAGAATATCAAATACAAGCAACAGCCAACAAAGAAGGCTGGTTGGAATCAGTGAATGGAAGATTAGAAAGTGGAGCCCTTGAAAGAATTGTGAAACTGATCTTTCCTCATAAAATTACTATTTGACTGGGAAGGTCTATGCAGAACTATGAAGCAAAGAATATTTTTCTATAGTATGACCCATTCTGCTCCCCCTCCAAAAAACAAAACAAAACAAAACAAAGCAAAACAAAACAAAAAACCATCACACTTATAACTAGTACTCTTGTGGGAATGATTCACATAGACAGTGCTGTATAGTCTGGAAATTCCTAGAGTGAAGTATCTTCTATGTTCATTAAATTTAAATATATGTTTCTATTATTCTCTTTACTTTTTTCTGTGTTCTTCATAGAGAATAACCAATCTGGCAACACATTATTTGCTAATATGTTAATTTGAATGCGTTATAAAGTTAAACATTTAAAAGGAAGAGCTAATCAGGAGTGACATTTTCTGAATATTTTTATTTATTGATGGTACAAAATCTTTTCTATTCTTACTAAAATATTTTAGTGAAAGCAATGTTACTCAATATGCTTCTTTATTTTTTAAATCTTGGTTTAGTATTGAAATTTGAAAGTCTGATTACATTCAGTTTACTTAGATATTTGGTCTTCTTGACTATCAGAGCTGAAAAAAAAGTATTTCACAAATGATCCATAGATTTAAATAGAGAAAGTACATCAATGACTGCACTTAGTACATTGTGATCATTTTTCTCTTTATTTCACCAATAATGTAAAAGTTTCTGTCCCTCAGAAATTTGGTTAGTAAATGTTTACATTCCCTGTTGTCAATTGTAGTTGTTCCAAATAACTGGAAGGCATTGCTTTTAATTTTTTTTTAATTGAGTAAATTTTTTTATATGATAGATTTTTATTTACAAAATACAGGGAAAGATAGTTTCCAACATTCACCTTTGCAAAATCTCATGCTCCAAATTTTTCTCTTTCCCTTTTCACCATCCATCTCCCCTAAACAACAAGCAATTCAATATGGGTTAAATGTGTAATTCTTCAAATTTCCACATGTATCATTCTGCACAAGAAAAATCAGATCAAAAAGGAAAAAAAAATGAGGAAGGGGAAAAAAAGCAAGCAAATAACAAACAAAAAAGGTGAAGATACTATGTTGTGATCCACATTCAGTCCCCATAGTTCTTTTTCTGAATGCAGATGGCTCTCTCCATCAAGAGTTTGTGGAAATTGGCCTGAATCACCTCATTGTTGAAAAGAGCCAAGTTTATCAGAACTGATCATCACATAATCTTCTTGCTGCCATGTACAATGTTCTCTTGGTTTTACTCATTTCACTTAGCATCAGTTCATGTTAGTCTCTCCAAGCTTCTTTGAAATCATCCTCCTGACTGTTTCTTATAGAACAATAATATTCTATTACATTTATATACTATAACTTATTCAACCATTCCCCAACTGATGAGCATCCATTCAGTTTCCAATTCCTTGCCACTACAAAAAGGGTGACTACAAACATTTTTGTACATTAAACAATTTTTTAAACCTGTGGATTTAACATCATTTTTAAATGTTAGAAAATTGTTTCCAAGTTATTTTAAAAATGCATGCATATGGAAGATTTTTTTTATTGTTGCTTTGTTTTTATTTTAAACAAGTGATATGATACAGTTACATTATTTTCAGCATCTGAAGAAAAAAAGTAAGTACTGAGGAAGAGATGGGATGATTAATAGTATAAAATGCTTTGGAAAAGTCAAGAAAGCTAAAGATGGAGAAAAGGAAATTAGAGTTGACAGTTAAGAGATCATTGGAAATTCTGAAAAGATCCATTTCAATTGAATGTAAAGTCATGGAGGATATGAAGTCAAATGTGAATATGGGAGCCCAAAAGGACATGCGACTTCCATAAAAAGAAGGAAGCCAGAGGTGAATTTGGAAGGACAGATAGTCATGAGGTCTGCAATAGTAATCAAACCCATTTGTGACTTTTCCTGTGCCTTTCACTCATTTCTATTAAAAAATGAAAAGTGTTTGGTAAAGAGGAGAGGAGAAGGGAAGTCTTATTCATCAATTAAATCCTTAAAATACAAAACCTTCAGATTAAGAGGGATTTGGGGTAAGGGATGATGGAGCACATGGTGATGTTCAATTGGTGGACATATTGGAATTATATATATATATAAACCTTATTGTGTTGATGGTTTGACAATTGACATGACCATAGTAAGCCAGTAGGTGGGAGAGCAGTAGAGAGTGTTGATCAATAAATGAATGAAGGAAATAGTATAATTTTTATGTAACACAAGCTCATGATTGGCTATCTCTATCTTTGGAAAAGTGGTACAAAGTCTATCGCCCCATCTTCTGATTCATTGATTATACACATCTGTGGGTATTATGATAATGGCTCCTTTTCAAGTCAGGCAAAGAATTTTCAAATACCTTAGAAAACAATAGAAGAAATCTATTCTTCTATAGAAGTAATTAATAGAAGATAGACTCTGAACTTGTATGAATGGAGTTAAGAAAATGAAAGCTTTCCATGGAATATTATAAATCCCAGGTGTTAGGAATTCCCATAAAGGACTAAGAAGTAAAAAGATCTAGCAAAGATGTAAAGTCAATAAAGAGTAAAACTCTTGGTTCAAAATACATATAAAATGAACACACAACAATAGACACAAGCATAAATTTCATTTATTACTTTTTGTCAATTAGGTCTTGAATTTCAAATGTATCTTAAACAAGAAAAATTTTTTAAAAATTCTCCAGTGCTGAATATGAGTGAATGAATATGTTCTGACTGTGTGTCATCTGTGTTCCCTTTTTAGGGTTACAGTTGGGGATTTAGCTTCTCATTCCTCCTGTAAAAGCCTTAAAAAAAGAGATCTAAACTTACACGTTAATCTTGGAGTTTGGAAATCATCATTTCCTTCCTTAATTACTTTCTACTAAGCAAAGTATTTTTTCTCTTCAATATTTTTCCACTTATTGTCATGGGAAAAATCATATAAGAAGGATGAAACAGTGAGATCAATAAACATCCCAAATAGAAGTAGTGAGCATGTCACTATTTGATGCATAAGTCTTAGTAGATAAGGGGTCTTAGAGAATCTAGAAATCCTACATGGCACATATAAAAATAAGAGTGAAGTAGCAAAGAGTGAAGTTGCATATCAGTCCATTGAGACTAATTATAAACAGGAAATATAGAGAATGGAAAGAGAATCCAAACTTTATGAAAAATGGAAGAGTATTACAATGTGCATCCTTTAACAAGGAAGGTCACCTGAGGTGGTGAGGGCTACATAGGGATGTAATCAGAGCGTATGCTTGAAATATTCTTTTCAGCTTCTTCTTTGAATATTGTTTTGATCCTGTAAATAAAAGCTTTAGACAGAAACATGAACTTTCTAATCTAACTTTTCAAGAAACATCAAATACCATTTATCTTCTGAAAAATAATATTTATGTATATCTACTGAATCAAAGTGGAAGTAACTCTTACTCAGATTGTTAGTGCTATCAGTCTGGACAAATGCCAGGGGTTATTAAGAGCCACCTATAAGAAGGTGGGAATCTCTGGGAAAAGGTGAACTCAGAGCATACAAGTGGGGGAGGACTCCTTAGTGCTCCTCAAAAATCTGTAATTTTGTAAAAAATAAAAACACATGTGGGGGCTCAAGAATCCAATCATATTCAAATACCTAGACACTTAAAAGTCAAAAAGCTTAACTTTTAATGGCTCATTCTCTTTATTTTTTTTTATTTACAAAGTGATTTTTGGGGGCACATTATACCTTCTCCTCCTCCTCAAAAAACCTTAATGATTACTACCTCTGGGATCAAATATAAAACTCTTTGGCATTTAAAAATTCTGACATATCTGTCCATTCCCCACTATTCTAAATCTCTTCATATGTTACTTAATTTGTTGTATTTGTGGGGGATTAAAATTGTCCCATCTATTATAAAAGAATCTGAGTCTGAACCCTGAGGCAATGGCACTTTATTAAAGGGTCCATGGCCCCCTCTAATATCTTCCTCATGATGGGAGATAGTCCTTTTCAAATCCTATTTTTATAGAGTTTGATATCTAGACATATAAGAACAACTCTACCAAACACAGAACAATTCAATCAATTGACATAAAACACATAAGCTAAAATAAGCAAAACAATATGTCATCAGGGTCATGAATTGGAAAAAGCAAACAATGTCTCCATATAAGATGGAGAGGCTACTCCTGTTTACTTATATATGGGTATATACATACTATATTTGTACATGTAAATGCATTTATTCATTTATCCATTTATTTCCTTATATGACCTATCACTTAAGAAAAAATGATCCAGAGGTGCAAAAATAAATTGGGGAACTTTCCAAAGAATTAAGGCACCCCACCCATCCTGAATTTGAATATGGAATTTGAGTAAAACAGCATAAAGATATCTTTGTCAGTATTCTCATGATTGTACAAGTAAGCCTTATAAGGTGGTAAACAAATATTGAACATTAAAGTTTGAGACCCATTATAAAGAACCTATCTTTATATGATTTATGTAGAATATCAAACTGATTAATACTGATTGAAATAGAGTAGAGGTCCAAATGAATTATTTTTTACACATTCTATATTGGCTTACTCATTGTTCCTCACCTACAATACTCCATGCCCATTAACGAAGTCTGTAGTATTTTCCCTCTTTTTCATTATGTCTTATAATCACAGGCTTACTTCAAAACAGCCTGAAACATCTTTTATGTGAAACCTTTTAATCCTGCCCACACTCTTAGTGCCCTCCAATTCAAATCTTGATAATAATAATAGTCAACATGTATATAAGACCTACTAAGACCAGAATACTGTACTAAGTACTTTACAATTTTTTGTTTCATTTGATTCTTACAATAATTCTGGGAGGTAGATATTATTATTATTATTATTATTATTACTATTCTCATTTTTAGAGATGAGGAAACCAAACCCAAGTGACCTACTCAGAATCAATATTGACTGAGGCTGGATTTAAACTCAAAGTTTTCTGATTCCTGGAGACAGGGATATATATGCATGCATCTATATTTTATTTATTCAGTCATATATGACTCTTTGTGATCCCCTTCTCCAACTCTTTTTATAGATTAGGAAACTGAGGCAAACAGGGCTATTTGCCAAAGATTACACAGTAAGTGTCTGAGGCCAGATTTGAATTTAGAAATATGAGTTTTCCTGATTCCAGATTCAGCATTCCAACCACTGTACCATCTAGCTGTTTTGAATCATACATATATACATACATATATATATATATACACACACACACATATATATTAATTTATTTATTTATGCTTTTTTTTTTTATTTGACCTATCACTTAATTAGAACAGGAAGTTCTGGGTAAGGAACTACATTCACAGATGCATATTAGAACCTTCTTTGAATCTTACAGTCTTAGAGAGATTCATGAGGGCAATGAAAGTTTAAGTGGCCTGCTCTGGGTCACAAGGCAATATATGTCAGAAAAAAGACTTAAAACAACTAGATATTCCATTCATGCTTCCTCTAGAGAAGCAACCTTGGAACCAGAAAGTCAAGGTTTGCTTTAAAACATAACTACAAGTGACACAATGGATAAATTACTGGTCCTAACGTCCCTAGTTCCTGAGTTCAAATGTGACCTCAGAGACTTACTAGCTATGTGACCGTCTGAGCAAATCATTTAACCTGGTTAACTGGAAAAAAAAATAAAATAAAATAAAACATGTGCTTTGTGGTCCTGAAGAATTTCTTAACCTCTCAATACCTTAGGCTTTTGAGGTTATGAGTTACTGAGCTGGACCAAGTGTCCCTCTACGTTGATAGAAGAAGTTTCTTCACAGGGAATTCCCTATTTGACTGTAATCACTAGTCTAGTTTGGCTTTCTAAAAAAAATGTGCCTATATAAAAACATTATGATTTATATTTAAATAAAATTATTAAGACCATTTTAATTTTAATTTTTTTGATCTATTCCATAGATAATAATAGATAAGAAATTGCAGTTTTAATTGTATTCAATCAAGAAGGCAAAGAGAATTATTATGGATCAAATAGTTATAATTCATTCACCAGAGTTGTCCGAATCATTCCATCATGCTGAAATTTAGTTTCTTGATGGTTCCATGAGGTAATTGGTCTTGATCTGGAACTTGTAAATAATTTTTCTAAGAGTTTTTTTGTGATATAGATAGATAAATAGATATAGATCTATATGTAGATACATACGTGTTTATGAATATATGTAAACATATATGCATATTTGTGATAGTTATTACCATTTATCAGTTTTTATTCATATCAGCCACTTAATCTCATCCTATCCTCCAATTCCATCTATATTGCTCTAGTTTCAAATCCTTACCTTTTCCATTTTAATCCATAATCAACTATTTCAATGCTATACTATCATTTATCCTTGAATCTCCACTTACATTTCCAGCTTTATATCATATCATTCCTCCTTTGTATACAATATTCATAATAGCCTTTTTTCATCCTTCTTTCTCTAATTGTTGTACTGCTATATCAACTCCTTAAAATCAAGCTAGCTGCAATTTCTCCCATGAATTCTTCTTTGGTTTTCCACAATAGGAAATCATACCTACCTGTATTTCTTATAGAAGTTTGATTATGATTCTATTTCCCATTCTGCCTTTGATGTACTATAATTATATATTTATAATTTCCCCCTTTAGTCTAATATTTAGAAAAAGCATCAAGCTCAAAATCAGATAATCTGAATTTTCTGAGACATACCCTGATGTACTAGGTGATAACACCCAGGATACATCATAGATCTCCACTTTCTTATTCAGAACCTAATTAGATTGTTAGCATCTATTACTTTATCAAATGTGTATATTACCTCCATTATCACATAAAACAACTCTTTATATCTCCTCATTCTCTGCAGGCTTTTAATAATTAAATAGGCTGTCTATAAAATATCTACTCAATGTCCTATTTGCCTTTGCTTTTTGTAATAGCCTTTCTATTCACTTTGTACCATTGTCATGATATTCCTACCTCTTGGTTTTTTTGTTTTTTGTTTGTTTTTTGTTTTTTTTTTTTTACTTTTCACATACAAATCATAGTAATATGGTAACATGTCATGTCAAACTTATATTTACCAAATAGTTTTCCATTATTCTTTACATGTCTCAAAATTTGATTCTTTAGAGATCTTAGTATCTTATAGTTCATAGACATATAATATGAATGAAAATAGTGCTGTTGGAAAGATGGGATTTTTAAGAATCAAACAATTCAGAATTATTTAAATCATTGGACAGCTTCAAAAAATGGTTCAGCATGCTCTCTTCTTACTATTTGGTTCTGAGTCTTCCTCATTGGCAATTCATATAGACTAAATTAATGGTTTATGCTTCAATGACAAGTTATAATCTGGGCAATATTTATTTTTCATCCATTTCATCTTGCTGTCAGTTTTTCTAAATCTATAAGTTGGAAATAATATTACTATTGGCTACCTAAAAAGTTTATGTAAGGAAAATTATTTGCAAACCTTCAAATTTTATGGAAATGAAGGTTAATATTGGTGCAAGCCCCTTAATATAAGAAATTCTTTGAATTCATTTTTATGCCAGTGTTTTGCAAAGCTGGTATTTCATAATGTTTATACAGTTGAATTATGAGATTTGATATCCTTTTTTTTTCAGTTTTCATAGGATCAGAAAGTCTCAAAGTTGAAAGGGGCATTATATGGCATCTGATCTAAACTGAGACTAAACAAGAAAGAGCATTGTCACTGGAGTAAAAGGACCTATGGTCAAATCCTGATTTTGATATTTTTTCATCTGTGTGATCATGAAACAGTCACATACTCTCTGAGCCTCAGTTTTCCCATTTGAAAAGTAAGAGGGCAAGAAATAATGAAGAGTGAAAGGAGGAGAACTAAGAAAATGTTGTACACAGCAAAAGCAATAGTGTTCTAAGAAAAACTTTGAATAAGACATTTTGAGTATTACAAATACTCAAATTAACTACAAAGAATCTATGAAGGGAAAATTATCTGCATCTAGATAAAGAATTGTTAACAATATGGGCACGTGTGTGTGGTGTGCATGTGTGTGCATTTGTGTGTATGTGTAGGTAATGGTGGTCTTTTTTAGATTGGAATGGAGAGGAAAGGAGAAAAAAATTTTAAATGTACAGTAGAAAAGAAAAAAAAACAGGATAGAAAAGCAGGGCAGCTTTGAAAATGCTATGTAGTATTTATTATTATTATTATTAAAAAGTATACAGTGTGAAATGGAAATTCATAGTTTTATAGTGAATTCTCTTCTTATATTATGTAAGGTCAGGGGACCTTAGGATCACTGCTATATTTCCCCTAGAAGTTGTACCCTATCCATTTCACTTAGATGAAGATGGAAGGTCATACTAGAGATTTGGTTGGTAGAGAGATAGGGACCATATACCTGGCACTCTTCTATAATTTAAGTTGTCACCTCATTTGGCTTGTATCTTATCAATAAATTTTACAGTTGGCTAGAATTGAGTGGTTTTGCCCCTCCTTGAAAACTCAAAACTGCCTAATTTTAGTTACTCACATAAAAAATAGGAAAAGATATTTCCTGAAGCTATCAATATCTTCAAAATGCACTTCAAAAACAATTAAATAAGCAGAAACATGAATTAGAGAACATGGCTATAATAACAGCTAATTAGAAAGTTATATTCAGTTTATCAAGCTATACATTCACTATAGGACTCCAAAGAAACTCAACAAATTGTCTTATTTTTATCAGGAAAATTGGTGAATTATTTTACTAATTTGAACAAATGCACTTTTTTTTTCTTTTCTTGTTCTTTCTTTTTTTGTTAGCAATTTTTTGTTTATACAGTTTGAAGTTTACTTAAATAAAATCCAATAGTGTTCTTTCAACTTTTGAAGTTTTTATAGATTTAATCACTTGAAATCTATTACATCAAATTATTTAACATACTCTGAAATATATATTTGAAAACATTTTTAAAGTCTGGATAGATATAATAAATGTTAGTTCTTGTGACATAGGTTTAAATCATAGAGTTTAATTAGCTATCAAACTGACAACAAATTTCTGGTAATTTTTAAAGAAAACATTAAGAATTAATTGTCTGTGTGTGACTTTTAAGACTGTCTTATTTGAACAGGAAAAATAACCTTTAGATTTAGACCCAAAATTTAGACCCAAAGAGATCACCTCAACTTCTATGTGTTAAAATCAGTAATTTTTGTTTTTTTTTAATGTTAAGATTTTGTTTTGCATATTATTTAAAACACATAATTTAATAGCAAAACATGATCATAAGAAAGAGGAGAGAGAGAGAAGTTCCAGAAATTAGATGACATGAAATTTAAAAATATATACACATAAACACATATTATAAAAAAGAAAAGGGAGGGAGAAAGAAGGAAGGGAGGGAGGATAAAGAATGTAAAGAATACAAGATACCACCATAATTATTGGTGTGATAACTATTTGCTAAGATATTTTTGGCAGCATCTAGTCAAGGGTTAGAAACAAAACAGATGTCTATTATTTGGGGTATGGATGAAAAAGTATATATTTGAAAATAAGGGTGATATATTTTAAACAAATCATTATTATATATACATATTATATCTGTATATCTATCTATATATCTATAGTATGCATATATATACATATACATTGTACATACATTTTTGAACATCTGATTAATTGCAATCAATGCAAAAAAAAGATACATATTTGCAAAAGGTTTTTTGCCACTGTTTCAGAAAGAAAAAACATCCTGAATAAAAAAGGAATTCCCTATAGTTAGAGATTTCTTTTATATTGGAGTTTAATTATTTTGTTGATTTCATCAAGCTGTGGAAGACTGCATAGCTTCCTAAAGAAGGTTCATGTTCACTAAAAGGAGTTTGATTTAATGATCTAAATAGAAAAAATCAAATGAGTAAAAACTGTTTGTTGTATCAACTATGAAATCAGCCACATGAATAACCTATGAAGATCATCTATCAATATGTATCTTATTTAAAAGCCAATTTTACTTTCAGTTTCAAATTTTCTCCTTTCCTCCCATTCTCTCAATCATTGAGAAGGTAAAAAAAAAATAATAACATAAATATGTATCATTGTGCAAAATCAATTCCCACAATAGCCATGTTCCAAGAGGGGAAAAAAAGTCAAGACAAAGAAATAGAAGAGACTACATGCAATCTTTACTCCGAATCTATCAGCTCTGTTTTTGGAGATGAATACCAGATTTTATCATGGGTCCTTTGGAATTGCAATAGTTCATTTTGTTGATCAGAGTGACTGAATCTTTTAAAATTGATTATCTTTACAAAATTGCTATTACTGTATAAAATGTTTCCCTGATTCTTCTCATTTCTCCTTGCATAAGTTCATACAGACTTTTTTCCCAAATAAGAGGATTATCTTTTTATATGACTATTGATAGCTTGTATTTCTTCCTCTGAAAATTGTTAATGTTCTTTGACCATTTATCAATTGGGGAATTGTTTTTATCCTTATAAATTTGGTATGGTTTTTGATATATATTGAAAATGAAAACTTTATCACAGAAAAATACCACAAAGATTCACACACACACCATAATTTCCACTTTACTTCTAATTTTAGTTGCAGTGGTTTTGCTTATCCAAAATTCTTTCTCATATCATGTATTCAAAATTATTCATTTTATGATCAGTAGGATGATTTCAGAAAGGCTTGGAGAAACTTACATGAACTGATACTAAGCGAAATGAGCAGAACCAGGACATCACTGTACACAGCAACAGCAAGATTATATACAATGATCAATTTTGATGGACATAACTCTCGTCAGAAATGATGTGATTCAGGCCATTTCCAGTGGTCTTATATGAAGAAAGCCATTTGTACCCAGAGAGAGGACAGTGGGAACTAAATGTAGACCACAATATAATATTTTCATTTTTTTGTTGTTGTTTGCTTGCATTTTGTTTTCTTTCTCATTTTCTTTCCTTTTTGATCTGATTTTTCTTGTGCTGCATGATATTTGTAGAAGTATAGAGAAATTGCTCATGTTTAACATATTTTGATCACTTGCCATCTGGGGGAGGGGATGGAGGAAAGAGAGGGAAAAAAATAGAACACGGTTTTGTAGGGGTGGATGTTGAAAATTATGCATGCTAAGATAACTGTATAAATATATATACACATATTTGATCTATCAAATATTTTAACATAACTAACATGTATTAGACTTCCTGCTATCCAGGAGAGGGGGTGGGAGGTAGGGGAGAAAAAATTGTAACAGAAAGCTTTGCAAGGGGCAATGTTGAAAAATTACCTATGTATATGTTTTGCAAATAAAAAGCTTTAATAAAAAAAGAAAATTATAAGTGTATATATTTTGAAAATAAAAAGCTTTAATTAAAAAAAGAAAAAAAACTTCATTTTATTTATATTTCTTTATCTTGTTTAGTCATGAACTATTAATATATCACACTCTCTCCTCATTTTGTCAATGGAACTAACAATGTTGCTTACTATACAAATTTCTGAGGATTATTGTGAGGAAAGCACTTTGCAAACCTTAACAATCTATATATAAAAGTTTTGTTTTCTTTTTATTATATCTGTGTCCTTATGATTCATTTGAAAATTCTCTCTTCCGAGGAAATTAGAGTAATAATTAGGAGTTTCTTTGCCCAACTTTATGCCAATAAATTTGAGAATGTAAATGAAATGGAGGAGTATCTACAAAAATATAGATTGCTCAGATTAACAGAAGAGGAAATAAATTATTTAAATAGCCCTATTTCAGAAAAAGAAATAGAACAAGCTATTAATCAACTCCCTAAGAAAAAATCTCCAGGACCAGATGGATTTACATGTGAATTTTACCAAACATTCAAGGAACAATTAATCCCAATACTATATAAACTATTCGAAAAAATAGGGAAAGAAGGTGTACTACCAAATTCCTTCTATGACACAGATATGGTGCTGATAGCTAAACCAGGTAGGGAGAAAACTGAGAAAGAAAACTATAGACCAATTTCCCTAATGAATATTGATGCAAAAATTTTAAATAAGATTTTAGCAACAAGATTACAGAAAATCATCCCCAGGATAATACATCATGACCAAGTAGGATTTATACCAGGAATGCAGGGCTGGTTCAATATTAGGAAAACTATTAGCATAATCAATTATATTAATAACCAAATTAATAAAAATCATACGATTATCTCCATAGATGCAGAAAAAGCCTTTGATAAAATCCAACACCCATTCCTATTAAAAACACTGGAGAGTATAGGAATAAATGGGCTTTTCCTTAAAATGATAAGTAGTATCTACTTAAAACCTTCAGCAAGCATCATATGTAATGGAGTCAAACTAGAACCATTCCCAATCAGATCAGGAGTGAAACAAGGCTGCCCACTGTCACCATTACTATTTAATATTGTATTAGAAATGTTAGCTTTAGCAATAAGAGAAGAAAAAGAGATAAAAGGAATCAGAGTAGGTAGTGAAGAAACCAAATTATCACTCTTTGCAGATGACATGATGGTATACTTAGAGAATCCTAGAGACTCAACTAAAAAACTACTAGAAACAATTCACACCTTTAGCAAAGTGGCAGGATACAAAATAAATCCACATAAATCATCAGCATTTTTATATATTACCAATAAAGTTCAGCAGCAAGAGATACAAAAAGAAATTCCATTCAAAATAACTGTTGATAGTATAAAATATTTGGGAATTTATCTGCCAAGGGATAGTCAGGAACTATATGAACTAAATTACAAAACACTTTCCACACAAATCAAATCAGACCTAGTCAATTGGAAAAACTTAAAATGCTCATGGGTAGGACGAGCGAATATAATAAAAATGACAATACTACCCAAACTAATTTACTTATTTAGTGCCATACCAATCAAACTCCCAAGAAATTATCTTACAGATCTAGAAAAAATAGTAGCAAAGTTCATTTGGAAAAACAAAAGGTCTAGAATTTCAAGGGGATTAATGAAAAAAAAGGCTGAAGATGGTGGACTTGCTGTACCAGATCTAAAACTATATTATAAAGCAGCGGTCATCAAAACCATTTGGTACTGGCTAAGAAATAGAGTAGTCGATCAGTGGAATAGGATAGAATCACAAGACAAACTAGGCAATAACTATAGCAATTTGGTTTTTGATAAACCCAAAGACCCCAGCTTCTGGGATAAGTATTCACTATTTGACAAAAACTGCTGGGAAAACTGGAAACTAGTGTGGAAGAAATTAGGGCTTGACCCACATCTAACACCACATACCAAGATAAGATCTAAATGGGTTCATGATCTGGATATAAAGAGTGATTTTGTAAACAAGTTAGAGGAACATAATATAGTTTACCTCTCAGACCTGTGGAGATGGAATAAATTTATGTCCAAAGAAGAACTGGAACTTTTAATTGAAAACCAGATAGATAACTTTGACTATATTAAGTTAAAAAGTTTTTGTACAAACAAAATCAATGCAGACAAGATTAGGAGGGAAGCAATAAATTGGGAAATCATCTTTACATTTAAGGGTTCTGATAAAGGTCTCATCTCTAAAATATACAGAGAATTGTATCATATTTATAAAAATTCAAGCCATTCTCCAATCAATAAATGGTCAAAGGATATGAACAGACAATTTTCAGAGGATGAAATTAAAACTATTTATAGTCATATGAAAAGGTGCTCCAAATCACTATTGATCAGAGAAATGCAAATCAAGACAACCCTGAGATACCACTTCACACCTGTCAGATTGGCTAAAATGACAGGAAAAGTTAATGATGAATGTTGGAGGGCTTGTGGGAGGGCTGGGACACTGATGCATTGTTGGTGGAGCTGTGAACGGATACAGCCATTCTGGAGAACAATTTGGAGCTATGCTCAAAAAGTTATCAAACTGTGCATACCCTTTGACCCAGCAGCATTTCTATTGGGCTTATATCCCAAAGAAATCATAAAGGAAGGAAAAGGCCCCACATGTGCAAGAATGTTTGTGGCAGCCCTTTTTGTAGTGGCTAGAAACTGGAAATTGAATAGATGCCCTTCAATTGGAGAATGGCTGAATAAATTATGGTATATGAATGTTATGGAATATTATTGTTCTGTAAGAAATGACCAGCAAGATGATTTCAGAGAGGCCTGGAGAGACTTACATGAACTGATGCTGAGTGAAATGAGCAGAACCAGGAGATCATTATACACGGCAACAACAGTACTATATGACGATCAATTCTGATGGACATGGCTCTCTTCAACAATGAAATGTTTCAAACCACCTCCAATTGTTCACTGAAGAAAGCCATATACACCCAGAGAGAGGGATGCGAAATGTGGACCACAACATAACATTCTCATACTCCTTGATTGATGTTTGCTTACATTGTGTTTCCTTTATCTGATATATCGTTTGTGTAGATAAGATTTTTCTTGCACACCAATGATAAGTTTGGAAATATGTATACATATATTCGATTTGCCAATATTTTAACATAATTAACATGTAGTGGATATCCTGCCATCTAGGGGAGGGGTGGGGAGTTGGGGGGAAAATTTGTAACGGAAAGCTATGTAAGGGTTATTGTTGAAGAATTACCCACACATATGTTATGCAAATAAAATAAAAATTAAAAAAAAAAAAAAAGAAAATTCTCTCTTCTGGGGCAGCTATGTGGCCCAGTGGTTAGAGCACCAGCCCTGAGGTCAGGAGGACCTGAGTTCAAATCTGGTCTCAGACACTTCCTAGCTGTGTGACCCTGGGCAAGTCACTTAACCCCAATTGCCTCAGCAAAAAAAAAAAAAAAAAATTAAAAAAAATTAAAAAATAAAAAAAAAATGAAAATTCTCTCTTCTAATTAAATGTAGCATCTTCTTCCAATGTTTCTTTTTGTATATAGAGATTGTTAAAATTGTAATTTTTCACATTATGGAGTTGTAAATGTTGTTGTTCAGTTATTTCATTTATGTCTCACTTTTTATGTCCTTATTTGGGGTTTCTTAGCAAAGGTATAGGAGTAGCTTGCAATTTCATTCTCCACCTTACAGAGTTGGAAACTGAATCAAACAGGTTTAAGTGACATGTCCAATGTCAGACAGCTCATATGTATCTGAGGTCAGATTTAAATTTAGGTTTTCTTGAGTTCATGTCTAGTACTCTATTCACGGACCGCCTAGCTGCTCAAATTTGTAAATATGTGGCAATAAAGGGAAAACTGGAAAATCAAACAGTGAGAGAAGACATAAAAAATAATGGGAAGAACAATGAAAAAAAGGGAAGGAAAATCAAGAAGATGAAAAAGGAAATTTGACAAATCTTGGGAAGACACTGCATCCTGTCTTTTATTTGCCACATATTCAATATCTCAAGGTGGAATTAGGAAACTGACTTCTTGCTAGCTGTTTGTCATTTGATGTGTTCTTTTTCCAATGCATACAAATATGCTATATACTAGCATATTCTAGTATATTTTATAATTTGTTAAATTATTAGTTTGACAATTTGGAGTTATGCTCAAAAAGTTATCAAACTATGCATACCCTTTGACCCAGCAGTGTTTCTATTGGGCTTATATCCCAAAGAAATCATAAGAGAAGGAAAGGGCCCCACATGTGCAAGAATGTTTGTGGCAGCTCTTTTTGTAGTGGCTAGAAACTGGAAACTGAATGGATGCCCATCAATTGGAGAGTGGCTGAATAAATTATGGTATATGAATGTTATGGAATATTATTGTTCTGTAAGAAACGACCAGCAGGACGATTTCAGAGAGGCCTGGAGAGACTTGCATGAACTAATGCTCAGTGAAGTGAGCAGAACCAAGAGATCATTGTTCACGGCAACAACAATACTATATGAGGATCAGTTCTAATGGATATCACTCTCTTCAACAATGAAATGCTTCAAACCAGTTCCAATTGTTCGGTGAAGAGAGCCATATACACCTAGAGAGAGGGATGTGAAATGTGGACCACAACATAACATTTTCATGTTCTCTATTGAAGTTTGCTTGCATTGTATTTCCTTTATCAGATTATTCTTTCTTGTAGATATGATTTCTCCTGCACAAAAAAAATGATGCAATAACTATATATATATTCGATTTCTTAAGTATTCTAACATAATTATCATGTAGTGGATATCCTGCCATCTAGGGGAGGGGTGGGGAGTAGGGGGGAAAAATTTGTAACAGAAAGCTTTGTAAGGGTTAATGTTTAGGAATTACCCATACATATGTTTTGCAAATAAAAAGTATTGATAAAAAAAATGACACATGGACCCCCCAAAAAAATTATTAGCTTGAAAAAGTGGATAGGGAAATTAATTTTATTTGAAAGAGGAAAGAATACATGTAATTCATTTAAATGAGATGAAATTAACATGACTTCTAAACTCAAATTCCAATAATCTGTGACTCATCAATTGTGTTAACAAATATTTGTGGAATTGTGTCTTTAGCACAATTATTGAATATATCAGGTATCAAATTTTTTTTTTCAAAGTTGGGAGCTATCCACTTCACCTAAAACTTTTTGTGAGGGATAGGATTTTGATATTGAATCCCAGTTCATAATATGTATTTGGGGAGGAGGTAGAAAGAACTCTCCTTGGATAGCTTTGTCACATCTCCCTCCTCCCACCCTGCCACACCAGAAACACTCTCTAGGAGTAAGAAATACAGAAGTGTGTGCCCAGAGGTTATATATCTCCCTACAATGGACCAAGTCCAAGTCTATGGCTGACCTTTTGGGTGACCCCTGGTGTATAGTTTCTAAACTGTTGAATCCTCTGAATTGCTTTTGGACAAAACAAATGATCCTTGCTTTCTCTCATTGTGACTGAAGAGAGTCATATATTCTTTGGAGGGAGACATTCTTGATGTAACTTGAGTTGGTAACCAAGTACAATTACAACTTTATTGGGATGAGTTCAGCTTTCAACTAGAGGAAAAGATATTGCCTTTGTTTTGCTCTCTCAACTGAAAAGGTTAGAAAAGAATGAACTTTCTAGATTTTTGGTTTCATTACCTGTGGTTCCAAGGAGTCTAGATATTTTCAGATTAATATTGTACTAAGTCATTCATCCTTTTGATGTTTGGGATTAGAGTATGCTGACAATTTCAATTGCACAAAGTTTAGAAACTCTTTGACCTTAACATGAACAGAATGTTTTCTTACAAGACAAAACTTGAGGTGAAGATTATTAGCTTTCATCCTGATTCTGGCTTACTACCTATGTGATATTAAAAAAAAATCACTTGACCTTTTTAGAACCTAATTTTCTCATCTATAGAATGAGATAATTTCTAAGATCCATTCTAATTTGAAATCTATAACTATGTCCTCTTACCTATGATATTTAACTACACAATATTGAGAAAGGAGGGACATTCATTCCATACAGCACTTTGACTAAATTAAATTTTTTTCTTGATTGCTGTAGTTCTGTACTTTACCAAGTCATCTAAGGGAATAAAACACTTTCTTTTCAAATATGCTTATCTGCATGTACTAAAAGTTATGATGGTTTGATTATCACTCTTTTGTTTTCTTCTAACCCTTTAATTTATTTTTTTTGCCTTTTTCTTATAATTGGCTGATATTTAATTTTTTGTTTGAAATAAATGGAAACATGTAACATTATCAGATATTTATAGAGTAAAACTTGAAAGGTAATAAATGAGAAAAGATTTTACTAGGTTCATATTCCATGGATTAAACAAAGCTTTTTCTTATTTCCCCCCCTTTGAAAGGTCTCTTAAATTGCTAAACTGTACCCATTAGAATGTATTACTTACAGTCTGGGAAGAACATAGTTGACAAAGGAAAAGTAATGAGATCTGAGGGGAAAATATGATACTTATGTTACTAATTGAATTTTACCTGTTTTTTTTTCCAACTGTGACATAATAAAACAGATCAATTACCTTGCTTCTGTTAACTTTCGCTGGGAATAGAAATGGCAATAATAATAGTAGTGACTTTCTCAGGCAACTATAAGAGCATTGAATTTGATAGCTTTCTTTTAAGCTTATTGTTAAGCTTTCTTATTTTCTGAAAACAGTTTTCCAAATGCTTGAGCAAGGACAGGAGGTGGCTTAATTAGGAAGGGGGGATGAGAGGATTAGGAATATGTTCAGAAAAATTAAGCTGGCTGTTTCAGTGACATAGCTAGACAAATCCCTTAAATGTCCTAGATAGCCAGAGATAAGAAAGTGATGCAAATTCTCCCCAGAGCCAGCTACTAAGGTAAAATATCAGGAATGCAGCCTGAGGAAAAACTTAAATTACCCTCCTTCATCCCTCCTATACACTTACACTCTCTCTATCTTGTATGTCCATAGCTGTTTGTATGCTGTTTCCCTCATTAGCCAGTGAGCTTCTTAAGGAGATTGATGGTGTATCTGCCTTTCTTTTCATCCTTTAGCAATATGCATGCCATATAGCAAGCTCTTAGTAAATGCTTGTTGACTAACTGATACTCAAAGCTTGTGTTCTTTTATGCAGGTCAAAAGAATAGAAGAACATAATAATTAGAAATAATATAAAAGTTATCCTTAAGGAGTCAGGTTATTTATATAAATGGCAAAGACTGGGCAACATATTGCTACAAGTTGTACATTTTGATTCCTAGTGAATATCTAATAAAACTCAATCTGATAGTTATGTATGAGAAGCTCACTGTGTCATGTAAATTAATAGACAACATATTCTTGTACTAAAATATAGACATATCCTTGTTAACTCAGCACACAGATTATATTTGGACTGCCGAATTAGTATAAACAAAACTGAGTCTGTACATAATATTGACCTCTAAACATTTAAGAACCACACTTTACTATATATTTCTAAACTAAATATTCATAATCTCCAATTTTTTATAGAATTGGGGAAAAAACACTTTCTAGAATAGAGAACTTGAATAAGAAATTCAATTAATGTGATTGTCATCTTGACTACTACTAGAATATTTGCAGTGAGCCTACAGAAAATCCACTTGTATCTCAATGCTTTGATTCAATTCAAAAAGTAGTCACTGTATCTACCTGTGCAAGAATTTGCATAAAATTAAAATTAAAAGAAGAATAGCACAATAGGATATGTGTCTGAAGATTTTTTCTCTCAGCTTTATTGAAGTAGATTAGATGAACAAAGTAATTATCAAAAATCCTTAAATGATGTTTTTTTCAATTTATAAAATGCTTTATTATGTCAATTGAGGCTCGTACTAGTTTATAACCATGGTCATAGCTCTTCTATTAGCTTCCCAATAGTTATAAAATAGCAAAACCTTCCAGTTATTTCAAGATAATATTTGTAAATTGCCTCACACAGTATCTAGCACATACTGGGCACTTAATGAATGTAATATTCCCTTTCTTCCCCCTTCATAGTGAACATGGGAAAGTAAGCTCTTAGCCTTCTCCTAAAGTAGCAAATGGAAATTAGCTACAATGATACATCATGTAGATGTTTTATATAAAGATGAAGTTAAATACTTTTTCTGCAAGGGACTAATTTGGAATTACTTTCTAATAGTGGTGATAGCCCTGGTTTGTACACATACACACACATGTGTGTATGTATATATATGTACATATATATATATACATACACACACACACACATATATATATATACATTTACATACACATATGCATAGTCTTTCTCTTCTAAGTTGTAGTCTTGCATTACTAACTGTATGATACACAGTTATATCTGGTTTTCCTGTAGGTACATCAGACTCAACATATAAAAAGTGGAATTTATTCTTACCATTAAACCCATCTCAAGTTAGTCTTCATTTTTTTCTATTAAGGGCACTGCCAACTTTGAAGCTTACCAGTCATTCTTCATACTTCCCTCTATTTGACTCTTGCTTAGTCATTTGCCAAGTTGTGCTGTTTCTACTTCCACAATACCATTGATTTTAATGTTTTTTCTCCACTACCATGTTGCACTAATAAAGTGCTGCCCAAATACAGTTTTAGAATTTTGGAGGGCTGGCCTACACCAATCTCCTAATCCATAAAGATTGGCTTTCACTCAAAGTAGACAATACTATCTGTTTCTGGGACTTGATTGGACCCAATTTCTCCAATGCTACTTTCCAGTTCTTTAAAAGCATTGAAAGTCTCAGCCATGTATAATCAAGGACTTGATTGGATTTCTGAAGACCAGAGGAGTCTTCACTATATCCTCCCCTGATGATGAGAATCATGTTTATATGGAGACTAAGGAGGACCTCCATAGATTTGATGAGTATATGGGCTAAATGACTGAGGAATAGAACATGAAATGATGGTGTTGAGTCTGGGTGACTTGGAGATTGCAGGTATGCACACAACAGTAATAAGGAATTCTTAAGAGAGAAGGATTTGAGGAAAATATAATGAGTTCAATTTGAAACACCCAGATCCAAAGCCTAGATATATATATAAATTTAGGAATTTTCTGCACAAAGATGATGATTGAACTTGATGAAAGTGAGATAGCATAGAAAGAAAAGAGAATGATAGCAGAAAAAGAGCATTAGGGAACATCAAAGGTCAATTGGTATGATATTGATTTAAAAAAAAACTAATAAGACTGAGGAGAGTTCAGGAAATTAATGATTCTAGTCATCAGAGTGGGATATAGTGAAAGAAATGGGGATTTCCCCTGTTCTTCAGAAATCCATCAAGTCTGATAGTCCTGCACATTGCTAGGACTTCTTTTGCCTTTCTGTATCCAGGAAAAGGCAATTGAGAAACTGGGACTTTTCAGAGGAGAAAAGAATGTCAAATGATGCAGAGAGGTAACAAAGTAAGATGACTGAGTCAATATCCTTAAGTTTGACAATGAAGAGATCAGTGCCTTTGGAAAGAGCAGCTTCAGTTGAATGATGAGTTCAGAAAACAGATTGCAGGGGGTTTAGAAGAAGATGAGAGCTGACCTCAAAGGCCTTCCATTCTTTCTCACTGTATAATCAGAATCCCAGTAAAACATTCTAGATGTCTTTGTTATCTCTTACTCTTACCATTTAACCAACTCATTATCTTTTCTTCCTATTTCATTTCTCTGATAATATTTTATCCCTTTTTTCTCTTTCAAGTTACTCATGGATTATACTATACAGCTTGATAATGCCCACCATTTTCCTCCCCATTTACCTTTATGTAATACTTATCTTTAGTTCTTCAGAGGCAGAGATGTTTCAGAGGTAAGACTTTTAATTCTTTTTCAAACTTTTATTTCTTATAATGCCTACTGACATCATCCCATTTAGTTCTTCATGTAATATAAATATGTTCCCCTACTAAATAACTACAACAATAACAAAAGACAACCACAATAAAGCTCTGTTTAGAAAACACCCAATAACAATACAGATACGAATCCCCTTGCCAAGTACATGTTCATTAAGCCTTGTATTTCCTGTAACTCCACTACTCTGAAAATGGACAATTATCAGGGATAAAAACTGGATAAGAAAGAGGTAACATTGCCTTTGGAAAATTGCACAGATTTTTTTTACTGACTCTAATCTGCTGCTTGAAACAAAAGCCCATATTTTTAATAGCAGTTTTCTTCCAGTAATACTTTGTGACAGAAAGAAATGGAATCCTATAATCTCTGATGTATTAAAGTAGAAGATCATCCAAAGGCAATGTTTGAGAAACAAGACATGTGTGAGTGGGGTAGAACACATTACACTCTGCTCATGAGAGCAAAAATTTAGAACTGAAAAGATCTGAGTTGAAAGTTTAAATTCTTCATCTCACACATGAAGAAGCTGAGGAACAGAGGTATTTAGTAAATAAAAAAAAAAGTTGGGGCTTGAACTTTGGTCTCTGAATCTGAACTCAAGCTCTTTCCACTAACCACAATTAATGAATTCTGGAGACAAACATTTATTTCTTTTATGCATAATTATTTTGTCTTCTATTATATATTCCAAGGTTCCTTTGTTTATACTTACATAGCAAATGGTATTCCCCATGGACAGGCAATTCTGTTCTGGTTCCATATAACCAACAGGCAATCTGTGAAATATTAGAAAGTTCCTCACAAAGAAAGATGTAGAATGGATTGGGGTGGAGATGGTCAAGGGAAACACTACTCATGTCTTCCCTTAAACTTCCCTGAAACTGAACTGGACCTTTGCCACTAATTGAACTAGCCAGTTTAAATGCTGGATATGTTTCCAGAACTCTACACAATGGAACTTTGTTTCTTTTTAAGACATTATGGCTTAATGGAGAGCACACTAGTTCTGAGTTCATGAAAGCCTGTATTTAAATCTTGTCTTACTCATTTAATTTCTCTTATCTACTTTTTCTCATTTATAAAAGGGATATGATAATAATAGGAACTAATTTATGAGGATGTTGCAATGCTCAACTGAGATGATGCTTATAAAGTGCTTCACAAATTTTCAAGAACCATAACAATATCCATTATTATTATAATTTTTTTCTTTCTGTGTGAGAATCAGAGATCCTTGACTCTAACCTATATAATTTATCTGAAGAATGCTCTTTTACCAGTTTGGGCATGTTCAACTCTTAGAACAAGTTTGGTTTCTATGCTTATTTATGGTTATCAGCTAATCTCTGTCACTAGTATCACTAGTGATATGTGACTTTGACAATGAATACCATTATCCTTAGAACTCTTTTTTGTAATCTTTCTTTGCAGTAGTATACATAAAATAGTTGGCTATTCCTGTTTCAATTCTCTCACTACCATGCTTTCATTGAGTTTCTGTTTCATGTTTGAAAGATCTCTGTATTCAGTTTGGGTGGCAAATTTTTGGAAGATTTCAATAAGAAACCAATAAAAGGAAATTATCTATGCTGTTGAAGTGCTTTGAGATTATGCCATTGGATAATCATCGGAAAGAAATGGGGATATTTAGCCTGGAAAATAAAACATTTGAGTGGGTCAGTAGGGTGAGGGGATATGGCAGCAACTTTGTATTAATAGGCAGCAGTATTAATAGTAGCACTATTAATAGACTTGATATGTGAAAGATTTGTTCTGCTTGAAAGAACAGTTGGCAATGGGCAGAATCTGCAGAGAGGTAGAGATGTAGACTTTATGGGAAGAAGAATGTCCTAACAATAAAACAAAAGAAAAATAAGTGGTCTTGAGAGATGGTAAGATCCCAGCATTGTAGATTTTCAAGCATAAACTAGAAGCTTCCTTATACATTGTGTCCTTGAGGAAAACTCATTTGTAATAAATGTTGTGGAAAGGATTCTTTTTTTTTTTTAATTTGCAAAACTTATGTATGGGTAATTCTTCAACATTAACCCTTACAAAGCTTTCTGTTACAAGTTTTTCTTTCCTACTCCCCACCCCCTCCCCTAGATGGCAGGATATCCACTACATGTTAATTATGTTAAAATACTTGACAAATTGAATATATGTATACATATTTCCACACTTATCATTGTTGTGCAAAAAAAATCATATTTACAAGAAAGAAATATCAGATAAAGGAAACACAATGTAAGCAAACATCAATCGAGAGTATGAAAATGTTACGTTGTGGTCCACATTTCACATCCCTCTCTCTGGGTGTATATGGCTTTCTTCACTGAACAATTGGAAATGGTTTGAAACATTTCATTGTTGAAGAGAGTCATGTCCATCAGAATTGATCATCATATAGTATTGTTGTTGCCGTGTGTAATGATCTCCTGGTTCTGCTTGTTTCACTCAGCATCAGTTCATGCAAGTCTTTCTATGCCTCTCTGAAATCGTCTTGCTGGTCATTTCTTACAGAACAATAATATTCCATAATATATATACCATAATTTATTCAGCCATTCTCCAATTAATGGGCATCCATACAGTTTCCAGTTTCTAGCCACTAGTAAAAGGGCAGCCACAAACATTCTTGCACATGTGGGGCCCTTTCCTTCCTTTATGATTTCTTTGGGATATAAGCCCAATAGAAATGCTGCTGGGTCAAAGGGTATGGATAGTTTGATAACTTTTTGAGCATAGTTCCAAATTGCTTTCCAGAATGGCTGGATGCGTTCACAACTCCACCAACAATGCATCAGTGTCCCAGCCTTCCCACATCTCCTCCAACATTCATCATTATCTTTTCCTGTCATTTTAGCCAATCTGACAGGTGTGTAGTGGTACCTCAGGGCTGTCTTAATTTGCATTTCTCTGATCAATAGTGATTTGGAGCAACTTTTCATATGACTACAAATAGTTTTAATTTCATCTTCTGAAAATTGTCTGTTCATATCCTTTGACCATTTGTTGATTGGAGAATGGCTTGAATTCTTATAAAAATGAGACAATTCTCTATATATTTTAGAGATGAGACCTTTATCAGAACCGTTAAATGTAAAGATGATTTCCCAATTTATTGCTTCCCTCCTAATCTTAACTGCATTGGTTTTGTTTGTACAAAAACTTTTTAACTTAATATAGTCAAAGTTATCTATCTGGTGTTCAATTAATAGTTCTAGTTCTTCTTTGGACATAAATTTATTGCATCTCCATAGGTCTGAGAGGTAAACTATATTACGTTCCTCTAATTTACTTATATCACTCTTTATATCCAGATCATGAACCCATTTAGATCTTATCTTGGTATGTAGTGCTAGATGTGGGTCAAGCCCTAATTTCTTTCACACTAGTTGTGGAAAGGATTTTTTATCAGCTATACTCAGATTGCTTCTGAGAGTCCTTGTAACTCAAATTCATTGTGATCTTGCTTTTTTGAGTTGATTCATAGACAATGGTTAAAAATTTATGAGTACAAAGAATGGATCCACATAATTCATTTGTTTCTTTCTGACAACTCTCTCACATGCAATCATCCCTTGCTTAATGATCAAACCCAGTCTTTGAATATTCTATTATTATTGTTTAAAATCCAGTTCAGTTGTTGTTCAGTCACTTTTTAGTCATGTCTGACTCTTCTTGAATCCATTTGGGATTTTCTTAGCAAAGATACTGGAATAATTTTTCATTTCCTTCTCCAGTTCATTTTTATAGAGAAGGAAACTGAGACAAATAGGGTTCAGTGACTTAGAGGCTAACACAGCTAGTTAGTTCCAGAGGCTAGATTTAAACTTAGGAAGAAGAATCTTCCTGACTCTATGCTGACACTCTATATTTACAGCCTGTAACTGTACATTAAAAAATTACATTAAAAAAAGAAATTAAAATGTATTCTAAATACATGTTTAATTTGTACATATCTTCCATGTCCCTTTTTAATCTGAGTCCTTTGATGGCAGGAGCTAATTTGGCCTTTGCATCATTAGTCCTAGTTAACACAATGCCTGAAACATAGTGAGTGATTAATAAATACTTGGCTATTGACTGAAAATCAACTAGGATCCTTTATTTTTTGTGTCATTAATTCAACAAATATATTTTTATTTAAAATTACATGATCCCTATTATTTTTGAATAGACTTAATTTTCATTAATTACTTGAAAACAAAGTAATTGATGTCTTTGTAATTGTATACAAAGACTGTCATATAATTTTCCATTTTAGTCATTCTTAGCAAAATGAAAGACTACCATTTTATTTTTTTTTATTTTTTTATTTATTTTTCATTTTATTAAAGCTTTTTATTTGCAAAACATATGTACGGGTAATTTTTCAGCATTGACCCTTGCAAAGCTTTCTGTTACAGATTTTTCCCCCCTAGCCCCCACCCCTTCCCTAGATGTCAGGAAGTCTACTACATGTTATTATATTAAAATACTTGACAAATCAAATATGTGTACACATATTTTTCCAGTTATCTTGCTGTGCAAGAAAAATCTTATCTACAAGAAAAAAAATCTGAGAGAGAAACATAAATGCAAGCAAACATCAATAGAGAGCATGAAAATGTTATGTTGTGGTCCATATTCATATTCCTCTCCCTGGGTGTATATGGCTTTCTTCATCATTGAACAAGTGGATCTCATTTGAAACATTTCATTATTGAAGAGAACCATGTCCTCCAGGATTGATCATCGTATAGTCTTCTTGTTGGCGTGTATATTGGTCTCCTGGTTCTGCTCATTTCACTCAGCATCAGTTCATGCAAGTCTCTCCAGGCCTCTCTGAAATCGTCCTGCTGGTCATTTCTTTTTATGTTTCTCTTGTGTTCTGTGTTTGTAGATCAAATTTTTTGTTCAGTTCTGGTCTTTTCAGTAGAAATAGGTGAAATTCTCCTATATCATTGAAAGACCATCTTCTTCCCTGGAAGATAATGCTAGAATGAGCTCATTCTAGCTGGGTAACTTATTCTTGGCTGTAATCCAAGTTCCTTTGCCCTTCGGAATATCTGATTCCAGGCCCTTCGATCCTTCAAAGTAGAAGCTGCTAGGTCCTGTGTGATCCTAATTGTAGCTCCCCGATATTTAAATTGTTTCTTTCTGGCTTCTTGTAATATCTTTTCCTTGGTATGATAGTTCTGGAATTTAGCCACGATATTTCTGGGGGACTTAATTTTTGGGTTTCTTTCAGGAGGTGATCGGTGGATTGTTTCAAGGAGTATTTTGCCTTCTGGGTGTAAAATATCAGGGCAGTTTTCTTTTATGATTTCCTGGAATATAGTGTCCAGGTTCTTTTTTTCATCATGGCTTTCAGGAAGCCCTATAATCCTTAGATTGTCTCTCCTAGATCTATTTTCCAGGTCAGTTGTTTTTCCTAGGAGATATTTCATGTTTTTCTCTATCTTTTCATTTTTTTGTTTTTGTTCAACTGATTCTTGAAGTCTTGATGAGTCATTAATTTCCAATTGTTCGATTCTAATTTTTAATGTCTTATTTTCTTCAGTTACTGTTTTTAGTTCCTTTTGCAATTGACCAATTACATTTTTTTGTTCACTGCATTCTTTTTCCATTTTTTCTATTTTATTTTGCAGTGATCTCATTTCGTTTCCCCATGTTTCTTCTAACTCTCTTTTAAGATTTTTTATGCAATCTTCAAAGAAAGCCTTGTGACATGGAGACCAATTTATGTCTCTCTTTGAGGCTTTTTCTGGAGTTGCTTTACCTTTAGGGGCCTCAGGATTTGAGGTCTGTTCTTCCCTCTCTCCATAAAAGTTGTCTATGGTGAGAGCTCTTTTTGGTTTTTTATTCATTTTTTTTAAAGGTGTGAGGTCTGTTTAGGGCAAAGGTGGGACAGCTGCTTTAATTTGCCCTGGGGCAGTTCTGCTGATTGAGTTATTTCAGGAACTGGGCAGTTCTGCTGATTGAATTATGTCAGGGGCTGGGCAGCTCCGCTGATTGAATTATTTCTGGTGCTTATCAGACCTGTTGTTTGATTGATTGCTTTAAGGTGCTGTGTAATGGCAGCTAGTTACGATGCTCATCAGGGGTTCAGTGGTTCACAATCTATCCCCCTCAAAAGGCAGACCCTCCAAACCACCTGCCCACAATCAGGACAAATTGTTCCAAGAGGCTCGCAGAAGACTCCCAGGTGTGTGAAAAGCACAACGCTCCCACTCCTGTTCTGACTCCTGTTCCAGCTCCCTGCTCCAGCTCCCTGCCCTGGTCTCCCTGTGCTGCAGTCTGGGTTCAGTAGGCCACCCCCTGCCCCATTAAAACAGACCTGTTTTGAGGTTCTCCCAGAGTATCTTCTTCTAGAATCGTGTTGTTCTCCAGATATTGTGGATTTTTTTGCTTCAGAATCAGTCTAGAGGCTTCATATTTTGTTGGTTTGAGGGGAGGTTAGAGGGGGTTACAGAGAATCCTGTCTGATCTCCGCCACCATGGCTCCACCCCAAGACTACTATTTTAGAAAAACCAAAGACAATAATATATCTTTAAAAACCTTTTAAATTTGTTTTCAAGATCAGTGTTGTGACAAAAAGCTGTTTATTTAAGCATAATTTATGTGAATATTACATGCAATTAAAATTTAGGAATAATGATAGACATAATTTAAAGTGTTATTTTACTAAGGCTTTTACCAGTTTAATGTTTTATAAGACACTAATCCAGAAAAGGTGGGTAACAAGCAAAATAAACAAGTTTTAACAGAAAGAAAGAAACATGAACTCAGACATCGATGAAACTTAAAACCTATTTTTAGTTTATGGGAATGGAAAGGTGCATCTAATTTTTAAAAAATCTATTAGAAGCATGCCACTAGATTTAGAGTTAGATGATCTGGGTTTGATTTTTGCCTTTGTTAATTGTTAACTTAGTGATCTTAAGTAAACATGACATCTTTAGGCCTCAGTTTTTCCACTTGAAAAGTATGAACTTTTAGGTTGAATTTTAGTTTTTTGAAGTCAAATATGATTCCTTTTCTACATGAGAGTCCCAGAAATATTTGAAAGAAATTATCATGCCATGACCTCTCCTATTTTCTATTATTTAGGTTAAGCTCCTCAAAAATTCCTTTAAGAATTTTGCCATCCAATTAATTATCTATGCCTATGGATGTTTGTTATCTAAGTGATCCAATACAGAGAGTGTTGGGCCACAATCAAGAACTGAATTCAAATCCAGCCTCAGACACTGTGTGATACTGGGCAAATCATTTAATTCAGTTTGCCTAACTTCCTCATCAGTAAAAAGGGCTGGATAAGGAAATGACAAACAATTGCAGTATTGTTACTAAGAAAATCTCAAAAGGGTCACAAGGAGTCAGATACAACTGAAAAACTACTAAAATTCCAGAGCTTTCCATCCTGTGGCAGTACAATTAACTTTTAAATTTAATGAAATTCTGTAAGCTTTCATTAAGTGCTAGTTCTGTAAAGAGTGTCTCAGAAGTCTTAGTATGGCTTTAAGGTTTGATAGCTTAAATATTTTTTTTTCATTTTTAAAGGTATTTAATTTTCAATTGGCAAGTATTTGCTTTTCCTCTTTTATCTCCTTCAATAATTTTTAAATAAAGAAAAACAAAATGCTTTTTAACAAATATATTCAAAACAAATTCCCAGATTACATATATCCAAAAATGTATGTCTCACTTTGCATCTGGAATCTATGCTATGAATTCTCTATTAGGAGAAGGATAGCAAGCTTCATCAATGCTCTGGAATTGTAGTTATTATTTTCATTGATCAGAATTCTCCTTTTTTTCTGAGGTATTTTCTTTACACTGTTTTTACTGTATACATTAGTCCAAAAATGTTCCCTTAAGTCTAATTCAGTTCATATAAATCTTCTCAAGTTTCTCTGAAATTGTATTTCTCTATGTTATAGTAGTATTCCATTAAGTTCATTACACGTAATGTTCAGCTGTTCCTCAATAAATAGACAGCTCCTCATTTTCCAGTTCTTTCCCACTATAAACAGATTGCTGTAAATGTTTTTGTATGTGTTGTTGTTTTTCCCATTTTTTTTTGATATTTTTAGTTTATCATCTTAATAGTGATATTGCTTGTTCATTTTTTTATAAAGCTTTTTATTTGCAAAACATATGAGTGACCTTTCAACATTGACCTTTGCAAAAAAACTTTTTTTTTCCCAAGCTTTTCCTTTCCTTCCCCCCACCCCCCATGATAGCTTAAATATTAAATAGCTTTAGTAGCTTAAAACGTCATTAAAACTTTTGGAAAACCCTGTATAATCACTATCCTAGAATGAGGCTATGAGGACAAAGATGAAATGCATTCTTCTCCTCAATGAATTTAATTAATACTTTTTCAGCTTTTTATTTTCAAAATACATGCATAGTTTTCAACATTCACCCTTGCAAAACCTTGTGTTCCAAATTTTTTCTCCCTCCCTTCCTTCCCTTAAAGAAGTAATCCAATATATTTTAAACATGTGCAATTCTTCTATGCATTTTCCCACAATTATCATGCTTTACAAGAAAAATCAGATTAAAAAGGAAAAAAATGAGAGAGAAAACAAAAAGCAAGCAAACAACAATAAAAAATACTGTTATGATCCAAATTCAGTTTGCACAATTCTCTTTCTGGATGCAGATAGGTCTCCCCATCACGTCTTTAATACTTAATCTGAAATATAGGAATTCTCATTTGTCCTTATTAATTCTGAGGCAGTTAGTGTAGGGTAGTAACCTTCTTCTTCTTCTTCTTCTTTTTTTTTTTGCTGAGGTGATTAGGTTTAAGTGACTTGCCCAGGATCACACAGCTAGGAAGTGTTAAGTGTCTGAGGCCACATTTGAACAAAGGTCCTCCTGACTTCAGGGCTGGTGCTCTAACCACTGCACAACTTAGCTGCCTCTTTTCCTTCCTTTCTTTCCTTTTTTTCTCTCACCAAGGTTGGAAGTATAACAGTCACTAATCAGTCTAATACTAATTAGTATGGAAACTTTATCCTTCCCTTCCTTCTTCCTTTCCTCCTCCCTCCTTCTTTCCTTCCTTCTTTCCTTTCTTTTTTTCCTTTTTTTTTTCTCTCTTTCACCAAGGTTGGAAGTGTAACAGTCACTAATTGGTCTTGTGTGGGATGAAAATACGATTCCCGATTCAAAATCATTACTCAGAGATCTCTCAAAGTGAAGACTAGAAGTTTATTTGAATTTCGCAAAATTCTGGACAGTCATTCTTCTCCCGGACATGCCAAGGAAAAGAAGGAATGCCCGCCCCCTTCTCACCTGAGCCCATACTTATAGAGAGAGGGAGAGAAGGAGGCCCACTCCCAGGACCTGTCAATCTCCAGAACAAAGCACTTCCTGCCCACTCAAGGCCCTCAGATATCAAGCAGACCCTTTTGCAAATCAGTAAATAGCAGATAGGTTCTGGTCTGCCTGGTCTGCCTGGTCTGCCTTTGATATTCTAAAAAGCCACAATTTATCTCTTCCTGCAATAGGATTCCCAATGAAAAACCACACCAATCTCTCACAATCATTATTCTGAGAAGTCCTCAGTTTCCCATCTCACTCAGTCTTAACGCTAATTAGTGTGGAAACTTTAATCTGATCCATTTTTTAATAACCTAGAAAGAGCTCTCCCCTCCTTATTAGCTTGGTGGTCCTTCACTCCTAGAGACTCACCAGACTTAGTTTGGACATCTGATTGGCTTTAGTCCTACATTGTTCCCAATTTCTGAACTTGAGACTCTAGCTTCAGTATCCCCCAATGACACAGACCACAGGCATAAATCACCATTTCTGACCCATGGTATAATTTTTAAGAAACAAATGGACTATTCTGGGTGAAAGAATTCTAGGAGAGGTTTCCTAGTCATGGGTGAGAATGTTAAGAGGTTCTTGTGCTGAGTGGAAAGTTGAATTAGCTATTCTTTTATAATCTTTTCCACCTCTAAGACTATATGACTTTCCATTGTGAAATTCAAGGCAGACATTCTGGTGGAATTAAATTCACTCTCAGCAAATTTCCATTGTCAACTAATTACTAATATGCTAATGACTTGGCTCTGTGATCAGGAGGTTCACAATAATTCTTTTCTTTGACAGGATACAGATGGCATCAATTGCCGTTGGCTTTTTAACAGTCTTTAAATCAATAACCCAAGCCTGGGATAATCTTGCCACAGAAATATTGGCCCTCTGATGTGAATCTGGTATCTAATACTAGTTACATTAAATGTGTAAATCATTGAGTTTTCCCTCTGCTGGAAACCAACAAAGTTCTAATTTGTTTTCTCCTGAACAAATCACTTTTTTCTTTGTTTACTTCCTACTAAATGCTAGAAAATAATAGATTTAGAGGTGAAAGATCTCAGAACTCTTATAATGCAATCTTTCTTAAACATAAAGAAATTAATGTCCAGAAACCAGGGTGGGGTTGGTGAATGACCAAAAGTCACCCACATAGTTGGTAGCAGTTAGAATTCAAAACATAGATCCTATGCTGCCCCTCTTTTTAAAAATTTAATATTTTTATTTACCCCATTTATATTTAAAAAAATTTATATTTGTTTTTAAAACTTTGAGTTCTTGATTCTCTCCCTTATCCCACCCACAACCTCCATTAAGAAAGCACATGTGTTATTAAGTTATGCAAAGCATTTACATATAAGTCATGTTGTGAAAGAAAACATAGATCTCCCCCTTAAAAAAAAAACTGAAGAAAAATTGTGTGTGTGAGAGAGACAGAGAAAGAGAGAAAGAGAGAGAGAAAGAGAGAGAGAGAGAGAGAGAGAAAGTTTCAATCTGTATTCAGACACAATCAGTTCTTTCTCTGAATATGGATAGGATTTTTTATCCTAAGTCCTGCAAAGTAGTCATGGATCATTGTATTGCTGAGAATAGTAAAATCATTAACAGCTGATCATCCTTAAACATTGCTATTACTTTGTACACAGTACATTTCACTTTGCTTGAGGTCATGGAGGACTTTCCATATTTTTCTGAGAGGGCCCTGCTCATTATTTCCCATAAAAAAAACAAATATCCCATAATAATCACATACCACAATTTATTCACCCATTCTCCAGCTGATAGGCATCCCCTCAATTTCCGAAGTTTTGTCCTAAGAAGAGTGCTGCTATAAATATTTTTGTACATATAGGTTCTTTTCTTTTCTTTTTTTAAATCTCTTTTGGGATTCATGCAAATAGTGATATTGTTAGGTCAAAAGATATGGATGGTTTTATAGCCCTTTGGTCACAGTTCATAACTTTTGATCATTTATCAACTGGGGCATGGTTCTCAATTTTCATAAGTTTGACTCAGTTCCCTTTATGTTTGTGAAATGAGGCCTAATCAAAGAAACTTGCTTCAAAAATCATTTTACCATTACTATTGCTAACTGTATTTTCCCCATTTATTATATTTTCTCTTTTCTTTTACTCTGTCCCTCCTCAAAAGTGTTTTGCTACAGATCACTTCCTCTCCCAATATGTCCCTTCTTCTATCAGTCTTCCCCCTTCCCATAACCCATTGCCCTACTATTTTCTTGCAAGAATACTCTTGCAGAGTAATACCTAGATCCTTTTCATTTTATTGCATCATTTCTTATTGGGAAAGTATGCTATCAAAACAGTGTGTGTATGTGTGTTTTTTGTGTGTGTATTCATAAATACAAATTCAAATATAATTATATATATTTCATTATTCATTTATATGTGTGAAATACATATTTCATTATTGAAATATATCTATAACATTACATTCATTACATTGTACCATTTCATTCATATCTACATATGTCTATATATATTCATTACTTTCATTGCATTGAAACATTTCATTCATATATGCATATATGTGTACATCTATATTTATACACATACATGTATATATATGAATGTATATATATATAATACATATATATACGAACCTACCAACAAGATTGAATCAAGAGTTATTTTTACTAAAATATAGAGTTGTCTGACCAGCACAGAACTTTCTACATGTAGTAAGTAGCATGAGATGAAATGTAAAATTAAGGTGTATGCATGTATGTATACGTGTATACACACACACACATATATATATACACAAATATAAATAAAACATATATAGATAGATGTATACATGTATACACACATATATAATGAATGGTGGAATATGCATAGATCTATACATGCATATCTGTTTGTATATACATGCATATATATATATATATACACATATACATACACTATTTTTTTTCTTAAAATAAATCATTCATTTTCTAATTAACCTTGAATTGTTTTTTTAATTGCCAGGCTACATACTATTTACTGTTGTGATGAAAGAATGAATTCATGCAGTATGATGGAATTGTTAATATTGCGGGAGTCAGAGCAAAAATGAAATCTGACTTAAAATCCTGTCTCTGAGCTCTTACTAGCTTCATGACAATCAATTATTTGCTTAAAATTTTAAGTTTTTTAGTTTCTTGATCTATAAAATGAGGAGGTAACTAATTACCTGGCCTCTGAGTTCTTCTCTATCTTTAAATCTATACGATACTATGGGAAAGGGAAAGGAAAGACATGATCATTGGTTAAGTGCCTACTATGTGTTGGCACTATGCTAAGTACTTTATAAATATCTTATTTGATACTACAAAGAAATCTATAAATTATTTGCTTGTGTCTATATATTTTAATGTCTGATATAATTCTGGAACTATGGAGATAGTAAGATTCTGAAAAAACATAATGGATTTGGAGTCAGAGAGTCCACTTCTGCCACTTACTTTATTGTGACTTGGGAAGGTTATTTAATCTCATTGGGCCTCAATTTCCACTGAGAAATGAGAGGATTGGACTAAATGACTTTGACATTTCTTCTAATTCTAATCCATTATTGCTGTTCTGTCATTTCAGTCATGTCTAATTCTTTGTGACCCTTTTGGGGTTTTCTCAGGAAAGAATAATAATGAATATTATTGAATATTGAACGAAGATAATGAAATGACTTGCCCTTTCCTTCTCCAGCTCATTTGACAGTTGAGAAAACTGAGGCAGAGTTAAATGACTTATCCAGAGTCACAGAGCTCATAAGTGGCTGAAGCCAGATCTGAATGCAGGACTTCCTGTCTCCAGTTGTCATGCTTTATATACTGAACCATCTAGCTGAGCCACAGTTCCAAATGACTACTAAAAGTTCAGAATACACTGTTGACCAGCTTAAAAGTAACAGCAAAAAAAAATCAATCCAATAATGGTCCAATAGAAAGAATCTGGTATGCCTTTGGAAGCCATGGTTACGATCTATCACACAAATGGAGATGAGATTTATATTGTAATATTAAGGCTCATCAGATCTGAAATATGTGAGATCTTTTAACAAAAATTCTCTTTTAATGCAGTATATTGTGAGGGATATTTTCTCATCTGATTTAGAATAATATGACCTTGAGGTCTTTCAGGAATCAATGGTTTCATGGATCAAAGAATGCACACCTCTCCTTAAATCTTGGGAGTACTGAAAATTTATAGGTACCTAGAAGTATTTCTAAAAATCCCTGAAGCTTGGAACAATGCAACTTTCACCCTAGAAGTAAAGGTCTACTCTAACAGAGTTAAAAATCAAGAAATAGGTTGAAAGAACAACAGAAAAGAAAAAAATATTTAAACATAGAAAGTTATTGTGGTGACAAGAAAGATCAAAACACAAACTCAGAAGAAGATAACAAAGTTAAAAATCTTACTTCCAAAGCCTCTAAGACAAATATAAATTGATCCCTGGCCATTGAGAGCTCAAAATAAGATTTTGAAAATTGAATAAGGGACATAGAAGAGAAATGAGAGTGTGAAAGAAAACCATGAAAAATAAGTCAACAGCTTGATAAAAGAAACACAAAAATCCTGAAGAATCCCCCCAAAATTTTTTTTTTGAAAAGGAAAAGGTCCTATATGTACAAAAATTTTACTAGTAGCTCTTTTCTCAGGACAAAGAATTGGATATCAAGGGGATGCCCATTAATTGAGAAATGGCTGAACAAATTTTGGCATGTGATATGGTAGAATACTATTGTGTTAAAAAAAATGATGAACAGGATACTCTCAGAGAATCTGGTAAATCATTAAAAGAATCATTACAAATTTAAATGCACTGTGTACAAAGTAGCAGGAAAATCATAAGAAGATCAGCTGTGAATGACTTAGCCATTCTCAGCAAAACAATGATCCAAGACAACTTTGAAGAACTTATAATAAAAATGTTATCCATCCCCAAATAAAGAACTGGTGATATCTGACTACAGATTGAAGCATATTTTTTCTTGATTTTTCTTGACTTTTTTTATCCATGTTTTCTTTCCCACCATGGCAAATATGTTTTCCATGACTACACATGTATAATCTATATTAAATTGCTTGTCTATTCAATATGGGGGAAGTACAGAGAGAGGAAGGGAGAAAATTTGTTATACAACATTTTAAAAACAAATGTTAAAAATGTTTTTACATGTACCTGGGGGAGACCAAAATACTATTTTTTTTAAAAAAAAAAGAATGAGTAAAGGTGAGAAAAATGTAAGAAAATCAAAAGAGTAGAAGATGCCAGATTGTAAATAGCTTTATATGCCAAACAGGGTGATTTACTTCTGATTGTTCAGGTACTTGGGAGCCAAAAGAGTTTATTAAGTAGGGGAGTGTTGTTGTCAGTATTTTAAATGTTTAGAAATTGAATTGAACCACAGAGGTTTTCTAGGAATTGTGTCTATGGATATCCCTTGGAAAATTGTGGAGATTTCCAGGCAGGATGACTCGGCATGACAGAGATGATAAAGTCCATGATAAAGAATGGGAGCTCTTTGAAAGGAGAGATTTCTTCAATATATTATTGAAAAGGGATTGATGATTCCATGGATCTTTTTAAAGGAAAGATAAAGGTTTTTATTTCCCTTTCAGGTACTTTTCTTCCCACATGAAACATGGGCTGAACTTGATAAATTAGAAACTGAATGGCAGGCCATTCCTTCCACTTTGTATTTCTTTTCCTAAGAAGGTTGTAGAACATCATTCTCAAGGCAGAAATATTAAAGATTGGAGACTACATTGTAAGTATTAGAGTACAAAGAAGATGGTTCCCATTAGGTCAGGGTTGACCGGAAGTGAAAAAAAGGAGAAGTTGGTAAAATGAGCTAATCTTGGTACCCTGGGATAGTGGATAGTAACTCCTTGCAAACAACATTGTTTTCTGATAGAGCAAGTCTGATAAAGAATTTTCCAATTCTTTGCTACCACAAAAAAAAAAAGCTGCTGGAAACATTTTTGCACATGTGGGTCCTTTTTCCTCCTTTATGATTTCCTTCAGATACAGACCCAGCAATGGCACTGCTTGGCCAAAGGATATGCACAGTTTTATAGCCCTTTGGGCATAGTTTCAGGTTGTTCTCCAGAATGGAGTATCATTTTTTTTGAGAGAATACACTAGATGTCATATTAAATTACTGAAGTCTCTAGGTGACAGTAGATAAAGTAAAAAAAAAAAATTGGAGTCAGTTTGAATCCTACCTCTGGCACTACTTGTTTGATTCTTAGCAAGCCACTTACCTTCATGCAGCCTCAGTTTCCCCATCTGTATAAACGATAATAATGAATGTGCCATACAAATGTTATAATCTTGTTTTAAGTTGTTTTAACAATGCATTTTGAATCTTGTTTTGTCCATCAGTACTTAATTTGTGTGTAGAAAATACATCCCACACCTGACTTGAGTACTTTTCTATACCTCCTCAGAAGAGAGCTAAACATGAGCCAGATACAAAGATTAAAATATTTTCCTCCAGAAAACAAAGGGTTTAAAGAGCAGGAGTGTTGGAAAAATTATTTTCCTATATTTTATTCCTATATTTAGCCTATAATTATTCAGAGCCAGAATGTCCCAGCACCAAATATTGTTTAAACTATATATGTGTGCCCTGAGCAAACTGGTAAAGGGGCTCAGCCCTCATAGGTCCAGTAGTGATTCTTAACAACATTTATACACACGTTTCAACTATTATTTGTAAATAACAAAATATTTTTAAATTACTAAGGAAACATCAATTTAAGAGCTTTAAAGAACTCATTCCTAGATGATTATCAGAAATTGCAAGCTGCATGGTGCTTATCAGACAGCAGCTAGTGTTTCACTTGATTCTTCTGTCCATTCCTACATCTTTCACCAGCATAGTTGGTCACATAGTTTTGGAGGAGAGATGCTTAATCAATAGGAAACCACTTTCTTTGAGAACAGAGATCCAGATTTCACACAAGCATGTATATAGAAAGTCAGTCACTCAAAGGAAGAGAGAACTTCAAAGAATGGAACCTGTAGTAGTAGAGAAGAAATCCAATTTTGGAAAATAGCATAAATTTAAGCAGACATGTAATAGAAAGTGCCACTTGCATTCAGAGAGAGAATTATGGAGACTAAATGTGGATCAAAGCATAGTATTTTCACCTTTTTTGTTGTTTTTGTCTGTTTTCTTCTTGTTTTTTCTTTCTCATGTTTTTTTCCCTTTGATCTGATTTTTCTAGCACAGCATGATGAATATAGAAATATGCATATGTAGCCTATATCAGATTGCTTGCTGTCTTAAAGAAGGGGGGAAAGATGGGGAAAGGGAGAAAAATGTGGAACACAAGGTTTTGCAAAGGTGAATGTTGAAAACCATCTTTACATATATTTGAAAAAATAAAATACTATTCAAATAGCATAGCCTAGAAACCTAGCTATATAACTCTTTAACAAGAAAAAAAAAGACCTATATTTTTATATATTTCTATTATTTCTAAATATTTGTTGTACAAAAGACAGTCATTTGCCTTTTCTATACATTTCTATTGTTTCTAAATATTTTTATATTTTGTTGTACAAGGGACAGGCAGTTGTCTTTGCTACATGCATATGTTACATATGTACCTCATTAGCACAGCAACTTAAGTTGAACCCACTCTTTCATGTACATCATTTGTATTTGTGGAAGAATGCATCTGAGATCTATGGAAATATTGTTTTATAGTAACTCTTCTTACCATGGTATCTTAGTAAATGCTTTTGGTAAGAGACAATTATATTTACTGATTGATTGCTAATGTGGAATACTCTGGTATGGGATTGTTAATTAACTTATTATGAGTACAACAATTAGAAAACACAAGGTAGCAGGTGCACTCTGAATATCCAGCTCATGATTGTGAGTACAAGTTGGATAAGGATCTCAGAGAGAGTGTTAAATTTACTTAATCTACTATTCATAAGTGTTGTGAGAAAAATGATTTTTGAACCTCAAGATGCCACAAAAATGTAAATTCTTAACATTAGTGGCCACTAATGGCTCAAATTTCTCCTTGACTTCCCTTATGTTCCTTGCTTTAATATAAGTAAACCCATTATTCTATTTTTTGCTAACTCATCCCATAAATTTTTTAAATATACATTTTAAAGTTTGGGAAAAGAAGTATGAACAAATGTATGACCATCAAAGTTGATTATATTAATCTGCTCACTTCTCTATTCTCTTAAAATATATTAACACACTAATCAGGTGGGTACTAGGAAAAGACCTTTCATTTTTGGTTTCAATTTTAAACCATCTATATTCTGTTTCCATTGCAAACTTTAAACTCTGTCTTTACAATGAGTACATCAGTGGAAGGACAGGTTGGGAAGCTATCTTGAAATTCACAAATATACACACACTCTGTGTCCATGTGTGTTTCTGTTCTGTGACATTTGTGAAAATTATAATTTGCCCAGATTAAGGTAACTATTTAATTTGAAAATTAGAAATTCCATCTTCTGGGAGGCATATTTTTCAGTTAATCTTATTTTAATGCATTTTCTCCATTGATTGCTCCCCATTTATTCTCTGTAGAACTTGTCTAGATTTTTGCATATTATCTCTGCTATTAAAGCGTAAGCTCCTTGAAAAGTAAAATTGTCTTTTTCTTTTCTTCAATCTTCAGTGCATAGTAGGAGCTTAATGAATGGTAGTTGCTTGACAGAACTTTGAGAAATTTTAGACAGTAGAGCATAAATCAAATGCATCTATAGTTTTCACTATATTAGGATCAATTTATTGGTTCCTAGGGACTGAGAAATAAGAAAAACCAGACATGGTTTACTTGAATGGCTTACTTATATGGCTCTTTGGGGCTACTTTTTGGGGACTGTTTAGAAAAGCAGAAGGTCATACTTAGTTCTTCCTGGTTTTGTCTCAGTAAAAGTTTGGCAGCAATGAATGGAATAATCTACAAAATTCTATCTCAATAGCAATCAGTTTGGGCCACTGAAAAATATAAAAGCTGTGGAGCAGCTAAATTCTGTTTTAATATACCATACTTGTTTTGTTTGAAGAATTATATGTTTCAGTGCACTACATAGTGGTCCTATTTTTGCTTTCTTCATCATTCTCTTCCTCCCCCCCAAAATTGTTTATTTTACATCTGTCACCAAACTATTTCCCTCTCTCCCTCTCACCTCATATATCTCAACCCTACATGTATCCATCCACCCCATATATATACACACACAAACACACACACACAGAAGCAGGCAGAGACAGAGTGAAAGAAAGAGAGACAGAAGGAGGGGGGAAGAAAGGAAAAAGGGAGGGAGAAAGGGGGGGAGAAGGAGAGGGAGAGAGATAAGGAGTGTGTATGTATGTTTGTGTGTGTGTATCTAACTATACACTATTCCACATATTAGTTCTTTCTTTGGAAGTGGATATCTTCCTTCATAGGTCTTTTGTAGTCGACTTGATTATTCCTATATCTCAGAAAAGCTTAGTCATTCACATTTTCTCTTCAATTAATATCTCTGTTACCGTGTAGAATATTCTCTTGATTTTGTTTGTTTCACTCTTCATTATTTGTTCATGTTTTCCTAATATCCTAAAATTTCTTAAAATTAACCTGCTCATTATTTCTTACAGCACAGTAGTATTATATCATAATCATATATCACAACTTAATTGAGCCATTTCCCGTTTAATGGACATCCCCTAAATTTCCAGCTTTTTGCCACCACAAATAATCCTATTTTTTAAGTTACTATTATTGTCTGCTATAATAACACTTATTCTTAGCATCTTGGAACTGGTAACTGAGACAACACAGTGTGAAAATATCAAAATGTAATAGATAGTAGTTTAATTCAGAATATGATGTATTTATATTACAACCACAGGAAGTCCCCCAAAGTTCTTTAGAGAACTTATAGGTCTTCAGAAAGCTACCTCAGACTCTTAAGTACATTTTAACTCTTAATCCCAAAACTATTGCTCATGAGACGCCGCCTATACATTTACTTTTATTAGTCAGCCAGAGGAAACATAATGAAAAACAAAGTCATTTAATGAGGTTGCATAGTAATAAAATAATAACAGAATTCCACCCTTTTGTCTCCTCCATAAACCTGCAGCTCATTTCCCACAAATGTACACACTCTAAGTGAAAAGAGTAGCAATGCATAATAATTACACAAGCCACATGGAGAACATGTGTGATGAGGATGCTTGTGTAGAATGGGAGGACATATAGTCAGAATAGTAGCACAGAGGAGGACACACTAATGTCTTCTGATGAGTTCATTAAGTCACTTTCTGCTGGGTTGGTCTCTGCCAATTATCAAGTCTCTGTGGTTTAGAGCCATCAAATATTTGATATACATACCACATATGTTGAAATATTTGACGAATATATACATACTTGCACACACATTTATATACTCATGCATATTCCTCTATAATGTATATGTGCACATCTACATGCTTATAAGTGTGTGCAAATATTAATTCATATGTGCACATTTATATTTGTGTGAATATATAATCATATAAAATTTATATAATAGATACATATTTTATATACCTATACATTAAATTGAAATTATTTTTCCTTTATAAAGGTTCTATATACCATACAATATCACTATGCTGTTTCATATTTTACAGTAGGAATTTTCTTTCTATTTCTTGAAATAAGACAAGGGAAAAAAGGATTGATAGTAAATGCTGAAGTTCAACTGGCTTAAAAGTTTACTTCAGGGCTTCCTGTCTCTCTCTGTGTGTATATCAGTATACCAATGTATCTCTCTCTCTCTCTCTCTCTCTCTCTCTCTCTCTCTCTCTCTCTCTCTCTCTCTCTCTGTATATATATATATATATATATATATATATGTATGTATATACATACATATATATCAACCCACATATATGTGTGTACATAGGCACACATGTATACATAAGTGTGCACAAGCACATAGTGTATGTTTATAGCTGTTCATATTGCACACATATACTCAATATGCAAGTGTATATTATATATGCCATGTATACATAACAAAGAGGACATCACACATATGTATATAATATGCATATATAATTGGGTGTGGCTGCATTACAGACTATAATAATATTAATAACTAACATTTATGTAATTCTATTATGTTCCAGATACTGTGCTAAGCAATATAGAATTATTGCTTGATTTGATTTGATCACAACACCATAGAGGGTAGATGTTATTATTATGTCCATTTTACAGATGAGGAAACTGAGGCAAAGAGATTATTACCTATACAACAAGTATAATAATAATATTAATAATTAACATTTATGTAATTCCATTATGTTCCAGACACTATGCCAAGCAATACAGAATTATTAATTGATTCGATTTGATCACAACAACCATAGAGGGTAGATATTATTATGCCCATTTTACAGATAAGGAAACAGGCAAAGAGACTAAGTTACCTATTTAGCAAGTAAATTATTGAAAACACATTTGAACCCATGTCTCTCTGACTTCAGGAAATGCTGTGCCACTTAGCTGCTCCCCAAATCAGTGCTTAACTAATGTATATTCCCCAGATGGGAAGGACTACTGGAGGGAGGTTTTTAGAAGTCTTATGCTGATGTAATAAAAATGTCTTGGGTGAGACATTGAAGATGGCATAGACATTCTGGAATGACCCCAGCCCACCAGCCATTTGGTAAATGGCAAACTCTTCCCTTGGTATCATAACTAGACTTTGCAAGACTTTGTCTGGCTTTTTGATCTGGATTGAACTTCACCACTGATGGTAGCCAATGAGAGACAACATTGTAAGGTGAAAAACTTTTGAGTTTTTTCATCAGTGAGGTCATCATGTGGTTCTTTGCTTCACTATTTGATGAATGAATTGTGAGTTTCAAATGATCCATAACCAGTAAACATTCAAGTTTTGTAGGTAACACAGCATTAGCAAAAATCAAGGTATGACTTTTGGGACTCAATTTTAGGACCAAGCCCAGCAGTGGCTGAAGTAAGGACCGACCCATCTGGGATGCTACTTTGGGATATGAATATCCTGGAATCAGTGCTATGTAAAAATTGTGTTAAATCTAAACCCACTGTACATGTATAACCAGAAAAAATAAAACGCTAAAAACAGCAAAAAAGAAAGCTATAAATATATACACATGAGTATGTACATGCAAGCATGTACATACTCATATATATATAGTGTGCAGATAGATGTATATGTGTATGAATGCATATATACATATGTATATATAAAAATTGACTAGTGTGTGTGTGTGTGTGTGTGTGTGTGTGTGTGTGTGTGTGTGTGTGTGT
>JAJPUD010003098.1:245158-271766 GCA_023553655.1 Myrmecobius fasciatus | reverse complement strand
TTCACATTCACAGTTAAAATAACTATATCTGTATTCCCTGCCATCTTATTTACCCAGAGTTATGATTTTCTCTTCCCTTTCCCCTCTCTCCCTTCCCCCCTCCCCAGTACTTTGCTCTTGAAGACCACCTCCCACCAATAATCCTCCTCCCTTTAGAGTCCCTCCCTCCCCTTTATACCTTTCCCCTAATCCTTCTATTAGTTTATCCCTTTCCTTTTCTCCCCTCCCTCCTACCTTCCCACAAGGAGGGTCAGTGCTTTCTTTGAAGCCAAATGTGTCTGATATACTCTCTTAGAGTCCAATCTAATGCGAGTAAGGTTTACACAATACTCATCGCCCTCCCTTCTTCCCCTCAATTATATTAGATCTTCTATGTCTCTTTATGAGATTTTGCCTTATTTTACCTCCTATATTTTTACTTTATTTTGCCTCCTTTTCCCCCCTCCCCCCTTTTTCTTTTTCAGTATGGTATCCCTTCCACCTCTAATTTCTTTTCCATTATTATCAAAGAAAAATCAAATTATAATGCCATTCTTTAAAGGATACCTATAGTAGGAATATAGTTCTCAAGAGTTTTCCTTTTTACCTTTTTATGTTTTTCTTGAGTTCTCTATTTGGAGGTCAAATTTTTTGTTCAGATCAGGTCTTTTCATTAGAAATAGGTGAAATTCTCCTGTATCATTGAATGACCATCTTCTTCCCTGGAAGATGATGCTCATTCTAGCTGGATAACTTATTCTTGGCTGTAATCCAAGTTCTTTTGCCTTTCGGAATATCTGGTTCCAGGCCCTTCGATCCTTCAATGTGGAAGCTGACAGATCCTGTGTAATTCTAATGACAGTTCCTCGGTATTTGAACTGTTTCTTTCTAGCTGCTTGCAATATCTTTTCTTTGGTGCGATAGTCCTGAAATTTGGCCACGATATTCCTTGGGGTTTTAATTTTGGGGTCTCTTTCTGGAGGTGATCGGTGAATTCTTTCAATGCCAATTTTGCCTTCTGATTCTAAAACATCAGGGCAATTCTCTTTCATGATTTCCTGGAAGATAGCATCCAGGTTCTTTTTTTCATCGTGGCTTTCAGGGAGTCCGATAATCCTTAAATTGTCTCTCCTGGATCTGTTTTCCAAGTCAGTTGTTTTTCCTAGGAGATATTTCATATTTTCTTCTATTTTTTCATTTTTTTGTTTTTGTTTAACTGATTCTTGAAGTCTTATTGAGTCATTTACTTCTATTTGTTCAATTTTAATTTTTAGAGTATTATTTCCTTCAGTTATCTTTTTTAGCTCCTTTTGTAGCTGGCCAATTGAATTTCTGGATTCAATGCATTCTTTTTCCATTTTGCCAGTTTTATTTTTCAGTGAATTGTTGTCTTTTTCCAATTCACCAATTTTGTTTTTCAGTGAATTGTTGTCTTTTTCCAATTCACCAATTTTGTTTTTCAGTTCACCATTTTTATTTTCCAGTGAATTGGTGATTTTTTCCAATTCACCAATTTTGTTTTTCAGTGAACTGTTTTCTTTTTCCAATTCACCAGTCCTATTTTCCAGTTTTTGATATTTCTGTTGCCCTGATCTCAATTTATTTCCCCATTCTTCTTCTAGCTCTCTTTTGAGATTCTTAATGCAATCATCCAGGTAAGCCTTCTGAAAGGGAGACCAACTTAAGTCTGCCTTTGTGGCTTCATCTGGGATTGTTTTCATAATGTCAGGATCTGGGGACTGTTCTATTTTTTCTCCGTAAAAGCTTTCTATGGTGAGAACTCTCTTCTGCTTCTTGCTCATGATTTAAAGTTGGGATATTGGTCAAAAGCCGAGAAAACTGCAACAATTTATATTTGCCCTGGGGCAGTTTGCCGAGTTGACTTCCGGTCTGAGGCTGGTCGGGCTAGATTCGCACCAGGACCACGTTTTCAGCTGTTCTCGATCCACCCCCTTCCAAAGGCAGATCTGCCAAAGCACCTGCCCGCAAGCAGAGCAAAGTGGCCCAGGCGTCTCCCAGGGGCTTCCTGGGTGCCCAAAATCCGCCCCTCTATCGCAGCCCTGACTTCTGCCCCGGCTGGAGTCCGATCGCGACCAGCGGCCGATTTCCCCTGAGGCTAACCTTCTCCGGAGTTCTTTCAAGGTAGATCTTTGATAGAAGTGCGTTGTAGTCCAAATTCTTCGCGAGGACCTCACTCAGAAACCAGTTTTAAGGCTTACTATGTCTGGGTTTGAGGGAATGTCAGAGGGAGTTCACAGAGAAAGCTGTCTGCAGTTCGCCATCTTGGCTCCAATAAAGGTGATTTTTAAAAAACAAAATAAAACAGGTCTGTTTGAACAGTGGGCATCCACCCCATTCAGATATCTAAAACAGAAAGAAATTAGAAATTGAAAATATCTAAATCTGATCATGGTGCCTTGGAACCTCTTCAAAACATAGTGGCAAGCTCTCTGTTGAAAGTTTCTATGAAGCCAGAGACTTGCAAGAGTAGAGTAGTAAATGGGAATATCCTTATTACAAGAATCAGTATGGAATTATAGGAGGAGACTTAATGGAAGTAACACCCAATACTATTACCAAACTCATTGAGAAAATAAATAGGCTAGGGGAGTTGTCTTTGGTGAACTGTCTAGTCATCATTATAGGTGCCTGAAACTTTAAATGAAACTTTGGGAGAGAATTACTCATTGGAAGGATGTTTTCCTACAGATTTGTTCTAAATTTGATTTTTTCCCCTACCTTTCAATAAAACCTTCCTTTTAATTTTGGGAAATACAGGCCTGTACTAAGAGCTGGTATCAGTATATTAAGTAATAACAGCTAGTAATATTTAAAAATTTCATTTTTTTTGTTTTTCTATTTTCACAAACATAATCATTTTCAAATAAATTCATCTCTCTGCTTCCCAGTGAGCCTTCTGTCTTTGTTTCATTTTATTTATTTACCATAATTATTTATATTTTTGTCCTTTTATCATCTATATTTCAAATTATGTCCTTCATACCTTCCCTACCCAGAGCCATCCCTTTAAGAAGAAAAAGGAAAAAAATAATAATAATTAAACAAGCCTAACAACATACTATTATGTGTAGTGTTCTACACCCTTAGTCCATATGTCTATAGAGGAAGGTGGGGTAGCAAACATGCTTGCCTCTTCAGAGCCAACTGTGGTCATTATGATCACCCATTATGCAGTCAAGGTAATAATTGTTGCTCTTCTCTCCATTACACCATTTTGTGTATTATTTTCCTGGTTCTTTTTATTTTGCTTATGTTATTTAGAGCTTTAAAATTTCTAAATAATTTTATAAGTATTGTTTCATTTCATCCTCAAAACAATGATGGGAAGCAGTGCTGTTACATCCCTATTTTTCAGTTTAGGAAATTAAAGAGGAAAAACAGAATATGTATTTATTAAGTATCTCCTATTTACACTTTACTAATACTTCATTGATATTATGGTTCTCATCTTACAGTTGAAGAAACTGAGGCAAACAGACTAAATTAGTTGTCTAGGTGGACAAAACTAAGATTTTTTTTATTATTATTAAAGCTTTTTATTTGCATGGGTAATTTTTCAACATTTACCCTTGCAAAGCTTTCTGATGCAAATTTTTCCCTCCTTCCTCCCGCCCCCTCACCTGGATGGCAGGAAGTCTAATACATGTTAATTATGTTAAAATACTTGACAAATGGAATATATGTATACATATTTATACAGTTACCTTGCTGTACAAGAAAAATTGGATCTACAAGAAAAAAAAATCTGAGAATAAAAACACAATGCAAGCAAACATCAATAAAGAGCATGAAAATGCTATGTTGTGGTCCACACTCAGTCCCCATAGTCTCTCTCTGGGTGCAGATGGCTCTCTCCATCACAAAACCATTAGAACTGGCCGGAATTATATCATTGAAGAGAACTACGTCCATCAGAATTGATCATTATATAGTCTTGTTGTTGCTGTGTATAATGATCTCCTGGTTCTGCTCATTTCACTTAGCATCAGTTCATTCAAGTCTCTCCAGGATTTTCTGAAATTATCCTGCTGATCATTTCTTACACAACAATAATATTCCATGACATTCATATACCATAGTTTATTCAACCATTCTCCCAATTGATGGGCATCCATTCAGTTTCCAATTTCTAGCCACTACAAAAAGGGATGCCACAAACATTTTTGCACATGTGGGTCCCTTTCCTTCCTTTAAGATCTCTTTGAGATATAAATCCAATAGAAACACTGCTAGGTCAAAGGGTATGCACAGTTTGATAACTTTTTGAGCATAGTTCCAAATTGCTTTCCAGAGTGGTTGGATCTGTTCACAGTTCCACCAACAATGTATCAGTGTCCCAGTTTTCCCAATTCCCTCCAATATTCATCCTTATCTTTTTCTGTCATCTTAGCCAATCTGACAGGTGTGTAGTGGTATTTCAGAGTTGTCTTAATTTGCATTTCTCTGATTAATAGTGATTTGGAGCACCTTTTCATATGAGTAGAAATAGTTTTAATTTCATCATCTGAAAATTGTCCATGTATCGATTGGAAAGTGGCTTGAATTCTTATAAATATGAGTCAATTCTTTATATATTTTAGAAATGAGGCTTTTATCAGAACCCTTAAATGTAAAGATGATTTCCCAATTTATTGTTTCCCTTCTAATCTTATCTGCATTAATTTTGTTTGTACAAAAACTTTTTAATTTAATATAATCAAAATTATCTATCTGGTGTTCAATTAAAAGATCCAGTTCTTTTTTGGACACAAATTCTTTCCTTCTCCACAGGTCTAAGAGATAAACTATCCTATGTTCTTCTAATTTGCTTATAATTTCACTCTTTATGTCTAAATCATATCATGAACCCATTTAGATCTTATCTTGGTGTGTGGTGTTAGGTGTGGGTCAAGCCCTAATTTCTTCCATACTAGTTTCCAATTTTCCCAGAAGTTTTTTTGTCAAGTAGTGAGTACTTATCCCAAAAGCTGGAGTCTTTGGGTTTATCAAAGACTAAATTGCTATAGTTATTGCCTAGTTTGTCTTGTGATTCTATCCTATTCCACTGACTGACTGCTCTATTTCTTAGCCAGTACCAAATGGTTTTGATAACCGCTGCTTTATAATATAGTTTTAGATCTGGCACAGCTAGGCAACTTTCATCAGCCTTTTTTTTTTTTTTCATTAATTCCCTTGAAATTCTTGACCTTTTGTTCTTCCAGATGAACTTGGCTACTATTTTTTCTAGATCTGTAAAATAATTTCCTGGGTGTTTGATTAGTATGGCACTAAACAAGTAAATTAGTTTCGGTAGTATTGTCATTTTTATTATAATCGCTCAGCCTACCCATGAGCACTTGATATTTTTCCAACTGATTAGGTCTGACTTTATTTGTGTGGAAAGTGTTTTGTAGTTTAAAACCAAGAAATTTCTAAGGCTGGATTTAAATTAAGATTTTCCTGATTCCAGGCCCCACTTTCTATCCACTACACTATCTAGATACAATTATCTCCTTCCTGCACAACAGCCCAGGGAAGTAGGCCTTATTATTATTCTTGTTTTACTGATAAGGAAATAGAGTTTTATTTAGACTAAGTGATTTGCTGAAGTTCCCCCAAGTATCTGAGATCACATTTGAACTTAGGTCTTTTCTCTCTACCTTATAGCTTTATCTCTTGATGCTTTTTTATTCCAGCTTATTTTTGGTTCAGAAATGGCTTTGCTAAATTGAGGAATTCTCTGGATCTAATCCAATCCATCAAGTATTTATTAAGCAGCAAATTCCACTGAAATTATTATACCAGGTATTGGAGAAACAAAGGCAAAATGAAAAACAGTCCATATTTTAAAGAAGTTTACCTTTTACTAAGAGGATATACCCTATAAACATAGAAATATGTACGTAAGTATTTGAGGAAAGAAAGAATATTAACAACTTTGGAATCAGAAAAGTCTGCTGTAGGAAGTGACAGAGGAGCTGAACCTTGAAAGAAGCCCAGGGTTTTGTGAGGAAAAAGTGTATTCCTGAGATGGAAGATAAAATTCCTTTATAAACACATAAAAGGGACAGATCTAATATGCCAAGTTCAGTGAGAACAAGTAAATTATTTCCAGGGAAATAATGTCTAGAAAGGGAAACTAGAACCAGATTAAAGGAGACTGAATGGATTTGTAGTTTTATTGGTATAGTGACTATCCAGACAAGGAAGTTCCTCCTACAATGTAGTCTGGCACCTTCTCTGCAATTTAGAGCCTTAGAGAATTATATGGAACATTGAGAAGTCAAGTGTACCTTGGAAAAGGTCAAACAGTTTCACAGTTTAATTCAAAAACAGAATTAAAACCAGATCTTCCTGATTCCCACCCCCACCATCCACTTCTCTACCCATTACTCCATGCTTCCTTTCTGACTAGAGCCAAATTGTGAAGGATTTTAAATGTCAAGTTGAGAAGATGGAATTTTATCCCGGGGTAATAGGATCCAAGAGGCTTCATTAAACCTTCATTAAACCTTAGGCTCCTCACCTGGAAAATGGGAATAATAATTCCCCTATCTCAACTACCTCATAAAGTTGTGTGGAGCTCAAATGAAATGAAATACATATAAAGGGAAATCTTGTACCTCAGAACCAAGAGGACTCAGTAGAAATGATGGCAGCTAAGAATTAGAAAGCAAGATTGTATCTTAAATGAGTAATCCAAACTCTTTATTCATTTGTCCCTTATTCATTCCTCTTTAGAGATCTGGGATCTTTCTCTCTCTTTTTTTTTAGTCCAGGTTCAAGAGTATAATTTAGATACTGATTTTAGTAGTAATGAGGTAGTATATAGATGATAATACCCTGAACTTCATTTTCATGATAGCTTTTAGTCAGTGATATCAAGAACAGTCATACTTCAGACTTTCATCAGGGACAAAAGTATCATTGATTCCAAAGGGTTGGAGGATTTGATTTTAAGAAATTGACTTTGAAGCTAATCTCATTGAGGAAATCTCACCTTGTTAATGAGACATAAGAGGGATCTCACAAGGTATTACTAGATTCCTCTTAGGTACACACCTTAGATGTCATTGAGCAAAGAGAGAGGAAATATGATGTACTCACAAATGCCCAGGTCCTCCTTCTACCCCTAAATTTCTTTTTGATCTTATACACGTTACCTTACCTCTTTGGGCCTCCATTCTTTTCATGTGTCAGTGAATGAGGGATATTGCACTAGTGGTTCTCTGAGATTTCTCCTATCTCTAACATTCTATAATTTTGTTGCTCAAATTCTACTAAAATTTGAAAAATAGGAACATTATAATTATTTCTTAATACTCAAGGATCAACTACATGTGCTGAATACAAAAGCTGTTTATTCATTCCTTAAGGCTCATGGTTCTGAAGGAGAGGCTCTGATTCTGATCATAACAGGAACCATAATATGTTCATATCTAGAATATAGTTGAGCCCTTGTCAAATCAGAGAATGAGTGTTGTTCCATCTTTACCCTAGTGTTCCTCAGGGCTGGAGGATAAAAGTCACCTTATATTCACAACTTCACAGCATTTTCTCACATCATGAAAATACTCTCACATTTGTCACTTGTACAATAAACATAAGCAAAAAACAAATCCATCTGCAGAGCAGAGTGCCATATGAAGTAAAATTAAAATGCTAATGGCTGATCATGACATGGGGAGAATTAAAAAAAACGTGCATTAGAGTGTTAAAAGAACATTGATTTAATGCAAAGGGGAAAAAAGACCCCTTGAACCACAAACTTCACCATCCGCTGCCTTGAAAGTGTCAACGTCAGCAAAAGTAGAACAGAAATAGACCCCAAACTTTCATGCCTTCCAATCTCTGTTACTGCTCCTTTACATTCTTGGAGTTTAACTTCCTTGGAATGAGGTTATGTGAAGTCTGAAAAAACAGCCTCTGGCTATTCTTTCTCACAGAAAACATCCCTTTCTTCCCTCTTTCCAATCGTTTTTGTGATGGAACTATTCTGATATAGACAATAAGATGCAATTATCCTTGAGGGCTGAACCAGGGTAGAATGGGCCAGAGGATGGATGCTGTAGCACAACTAAGATATTTTCCTCTTAAAACAATAGTCATAATGCATGGCTCCAATTGCACGATTGCTGCTGAGGCAAATTATTTAATCTATAGAAGTCAAATACATTAGAGCAGTTCTACTAATCAGAATCCTGTCTCTTGGGAAGTGAACTCCATAACAATCTATAGAAGGTTGATTTTAAAAGATCTCTGGAAGAAAACAGAATCAAACTCAATGCATTCAGGTATGAATAACTTCTCTGAGTTTAGAAAAAGAAGCGTAGGTTCATTAAAGAGTTGCAGCAGTAAACAGTCAAGACAGAATATGCAAGAAATGTTGAATATCTTTCACTCTGCCAAGATTGAAAAGATGCTTTTGGTCTACCAGAGAAAGCAACCTTTTTCTCTGCATTCTGCTCCAGCTAATTGGAAGCCCTTCTATGTGAGGGTATCATTTTTTTGTGTGTTTTTATATTAAGTACAAGCTATAAGTTTATATTAATTCCTCAGTTGCCATGGCAGAGGAAAATTGCTACTATTTGTTATTTGGGCAGGCATCATATGCTCAGCTTGGAGTCAAATGACTCAATCAAAAAGCAAAGAGAGGCCATAGATTCATCTTAGATACCACTTCACCCATGACTCCACTAGATATCATCAAGTTGTTGCCCAAGCTAGGCAGAGAAGCTAAAACTTGAACAGATAGACAATAGGGAGCCATTCTAGGTACTTGAGCAGTAGAATGAAGTGATCAAAGAGGCATTTAAGGAAGATTACTTTGGCAACAGCAATCAAGATGAATCAGAATAGAGAAAGACTGAAGGCAGAGTCCAGTTAGAAAACTATTAAAGTAATATACATGAGAAGTAATAGGGTAGGGGGAATGTAAATGAAGATTAAAAAAAAGAATAAGAGAGAATTTAAAGGAATAAATAATGACTTAGTCACAGCTTAGATAAAGAGAATGAGGTGGGGAGTCAAAGAAATTTCTGACCTGGAAGACTAGAAGAGTAGCAAAGGTATAGTGGAGGAAGGAAAAGATGTGGAAATAATTTAATTGCAAGTTTGAGATCAATGATTTGGGACTAAGCAAGAATATGTTGTGGGTATTTAAAAATATGGGAGAGAGTGAAAATAGAGAGCTCAGACCTGAACATATCACAGAAAATAGAATCACAGGATTCAATCCTATGAGCTAGGAGGAAAATTAAGGCCATATAATGCAACCCCTTTATTTAACAGAAGAGAAAACTGGGGCCTGAAGAGGTTAAGTGATTTGCTAAAGATTACAGAGATGATTTGATATGACTTTTGCTTTAGGAATAGTGTCTATAACCAGGGTGTTGGACTCCCTCAAACTCTACGTTTACATGGATTGGATCCAGTCCTGGAAGTCCCCTGAAAGCTTAGTGGCTCTTTAATCCCACTCAGATTTTACCCTGAGAAAATTTCTACTTGTATCCACAAATGTGAATACCAAGGGTTCCCAGCTTTTACAAGCGTATTAAATAAATATTGGGTAGAAGATAACTTTTATTTCATCCCACAGAAAATGTAAAAGATCAAAAGAGCCCATTGACACCCAAAAACATATTTATAAAACATTCCCAGTAGCCCATAAGCATTTTTTTTTCAGAAATTTAAACTAATTTAGTGCAACTCTTTGATATTCTAGCAAAAACCCTCTTATGGTTTTCTTATGGATTGTGTTTGACTGAAGGCAAACACTTCTGGCTTTGCTGAACAAGAGCTTTCCATCACATCTTCACATTCAAATAATTCATTCCATCAGCAAGGTTGACAAGGTTCTGATTTCTTGGCTCTTCTCTTATAGATTTTGGAGGGTGCTATACCCTTTATGGTATATATGTAGTGTTACCTATCCAACCCATTCCCTACATGAGTATTATGAGCCCTCCTTCCTCCTCTAATGCCTCTGAGTCAATTCTTCATCTATACTTCATTTGTATAACATGATTACTATTTTTTACCTTAATTCTGCCAATCTTTCTTTTGAGCTATTCTATTGTTGATGTAAATTAACAATAGAATGCAATAGATGTAAAGCATATAACATACATATATACATATGTAACAAACATAAATAATTTGTCCAAATTTAAAATTTGTCTTTTATATTGGCTCTTATATGTTAAATATTCTGTTAAGTTCAGGTTTGGTTGACAGAAAGTTATGAAAATCTGCAAGTTTATTGAATGTCCATTTTCCTCATTTAAATTATAGGTAATTTTGCTGAATATGATATTTTTGGCCATAGGCCTAGTTCTTTTGAATATCAGTAGATATGATTCTAGGACTTGCAGTCTTTTATAGTAGCTGCTGCTAAATCTTACACAATTCTAATTGTAGCTCCAACTTATTTGAAATATTTTTTTGTTTTTACAAAATTTTCTTTTGATCTGGGGGTTTCAAAATTTGGCAACAATATTCCTGTGTTTTCCACAAAGTATTCTTCTGAGGTGATGATCGGTGGATATTTTCTACTTCTAATTTTCCCTCATGTTCTATCGCTTCAGGACAATTTTCTTGGATTATTTCCTGCATTATTTTGTTAAGATTCTCTTTTTGGTCAGAACTTTCTGGTAGTCCAATTATTTTTATATTTTCTCTTCTTGATTTTTTCTCTAGATCTGTCATTTTTCTTATAAGGTGTTTCACATTCTGTTCTATCTTTTCATTCTTTATAATGTTTTATTTCTTGTTCTCTCATAGCTTCACTAGCTTCCCCTTTTCCTCCTTTTTCTAGCTGTATCTCCTTTTCTAGCTGGTTAAGATTCTTTTCATAAACTTTTTTTCTTGGATGGTGTTATTTTCATTTTTAGTTTTTCCTCAATATCTCTCATTTTATTTTTAAATTCTTTTCTGAGTTCTTCTATAAATACTCTCTGAGCAGGGAGCCATTTCACATTACTCTTTGGGGTAGAAACTTTTTTTGTTGTTTTTTTGTTTTTTTTACTAAAGAGTCTTCCCCTGAAGATGAACCCTGATCTACCTTGTTCCCATAATATGTTTCATTGGTGGGGCTCTTTCTTCTTTGCCAATTCATTTTTTATAAGAGGTATTAGTGCAAGCACTTCTAATCATGGGGTAGGGGAATGATGCCTCAAGCTTCCCTTCAGCTCTCCTTTCTGACCAAGAACCCCAGACTAAGAGCTCTACCCTCCTGCAAGTGCCAGGAGCCAGTAGAGTCCCTCCCCTGCTGCTTCTGCACTCTCCCGGTGCTGGTTCCATCTTGCCCAGGGCCTCATCTCAGCAACACACCTGGGCCTGCCATTCCCAATCAGCCAAGGTTCCCTTTGTCTTCCCGGACTCAGACCCTGACTCCACATACAGTCCAGGAGATGAAAGTCTCTGTGATTCCTGCCGAGGCTCCAGCCATACTTAGCTAGCCCAAGGGATCCCCACTTGGTGTTTCTGTGGAGCTAGCCCAGAGGTATTTGTACTTCAGACAGGTGAAACCCCAGCTTGGGGTCTTTCTTCAGTTCTTGAGTTGCATCAGGACAACCTCTGTTCTGCTCCAAGTCTTCCTGATTTTTCATGAGTCTATATTCGCCTAGAGGTGCAAATTTGTTGTATTTATGGAGGAAATCAGGAGAGCTTGAAATTGACCAATCTAGTCTGCCATCTTTCCAGACTCCTCCTTTCTTGGCTCTTCTCTTCCATGTTATAAATTTGCTCTCCAGCTCTTGGAACCACATAGGCAGTGCTATTCTTTCTCTAGAGTTAAACCATGCAAAAAAGTAGCTTTTCTCTCTAAAATGTTCAATGGCTAAAACCACAAACTTGAGAACACTCTTGAAGTAATATCCAAGGCTAACACTACCCATCAAATCTCTTTCTCTAAATAGAGGGTAAGATTCTAAGATTAAGCTACCTAATAGTTGAATTTTCCACTCCTCTATATAAGATATTGGGATTCCACAACAGTTTCCCTGAATTTCCTTCTTGAGTCATGATGGCAAATACATGTATTTCTGCCATGTGTTTTTCTGTAGGAACTTTATAGTTGTGTGGTTTCTGCTATCTCTTGGGCAGGAAAGTCCATATATAGACACTTGTAGACAAGAAAGTTGTGACCCCAAACTGCTAACTCTAATGTGCTTTCAACCCAAGCCCCCTAGGGAGTTTCTGGGGCAAATAACACATATAGAGGCTTCCCCCCACTATAATCTCAGAATGCTGGTCTCCTTTGCTACATTCTAGTCTGTGCTCTGAAAGTAAAAAGGCAAGACATGCAGAAATAAAAGCAGAAAGTTTTTGACTGATCTCTTTTACAAGCCAACATAGGAAAATAGTCCCTCTGAGCCTATGTCCTCTTGAGTTGTAGCCAGTTGATTATCTTAGGGGCACTCCCAGTTACTGTAAATAATTAGGAATCATACCCTCTCAAAAACAACAAAATAAAAGTCTTCTTCATGGAAAGTGCTCATCATATACCTCAACAAAGGCTCATTGCGTTGTAGGCTCAATGAGTTGATTAGGGAACTCACCTGATCACCCTTTCATACATTAGAAAGAATGGTCCACACGTGGCCATTAGTTTCTCCATCCTACTCATTATGCTCTGACTATAGTACTAATTGAGAAGGTGTCATTCACTGTACTATCAATCTTAAAAGGTTTAGGTGTGGGTCAAATGACTAATTTGGATGGCTAGTGCCCTAAGAATCTCTCTTTTCCTCTGCATTTTTCACTTAAATCACTGGGGATAATGAGTCACATTCAGAAAAGCTGACAAGAGATAGCACCAGAAGGTTCAAAGATCCTTGGGTAGTTAGGAACAGTGACTTCCTTGTTTGTTTGTTTTCAACATACTATGAAGAAGCAACATGGAGTACTGGGTAAAGAACCTGACTTCAAGTGCCTCTTCTGATATATTTTCCGTGTGATTCTGGGCAAATCACTGAACCTTTCAGTTTTCTAGGCAACTCTCCAGGATTCTAAGTTATAGAGAAAAGGGTGACCTGCCTGATAGATATGTTTTCATACCTGGAAGTTCTTGATATCACTAAAATCATAAGTCCAAGCCTTAAATTTATCCATTGCAAAGGCAACATGGTGTGGTGGATCAGATATGTACTAGGTTAATGATAACCTCTGAGACTCACTTTGCTCATCTATAAAATTAGGGAGTTAGATTTAATGATTTATAGTGTCTCATCCAGCTCAAATTCTGATACCTCCTATCCTGTGAGCTAGATTTAGACAAGATCCTCATAGTACTACTAATTTCCCCTGATGATCTCTTACTATAGTAATGATGATCACCTTAAAGATAACTATATTTTTTAATAAAGTAATATTATTCCATTTTTCAACCATTTCAAACCAAAGTCAGAACTGATGAATACTAAGACTGATGAAATGCCAGCCTGATTTGTCTACAAAGTGTTCACATCAACCATATAAGTGAGTTTTCTAATGTATACATTATATTAGGAAAGGAAGAAAGAAACATTCTTTTGGAAAGAACTGATTTTTGGTACATAATCAGTTCCCATTGAATTTAAATGATTTTTGGTCCTACACCAATGCTGATAAAATACTTTAAAATGTACAAAATATTAACCAAATGTTTATATTAAACAACTCCTTTCAGGTGAAAATGTGCTCAGCGAAGCATAACTCCCAGAGCAACTTGGTGAATATTAATGCCCAACAGATCTCAGAATGACTACAAGTGCTTAGGTAGAAAAGATGAGAAAATAAAAGAGGAACATTGGGAGATGGGCCCCACAAAAGGAGGCTACAACCACATCAAGCATATCATCAAGATGAAAATTAAGTTAGAAAAATGAGCAATGAAGGCTGTAGAAAGTAAGTCAGTCATCAGCCAGTTCAGAGAATATTGAATCAATACAGAGAATCTATATAGAGGGTTTCATGAACCTTAAAGTTAACTGTGTAAAGGTTAGCTATGTGTGTTGCTGTTAGAAATAGAAATGTGACCAGTGATTTTCATTAATTACAGGAAGCTCTCTGATAAGATCAACACTTTCTCTGAAACTTGCATTCTTAGACTGTTGCTTTGAAAACTAGGGGGTTTAATGACTTGCCTAGGATTACATAATTAATATATATCAGAAGTGGAACTTGAATCTGGGTTTTCTTGGATTTGAGGCTGCTTCTCAAGCCAGTGTACCATGCTATTATCATCAAATATGTTACCACAATGTTATCTACATGGGAAAACCTGGCTAAATGTTTGCCTGATTAAATGTTAATCATAAATTATCCTTTTGTTTTAATATAAATAAAGAAAAGAAAATTCTCACTTGCACAGTAGAACATAAGAGAGGTTTCAAAATACAAAGCAATAAATTTCCATCTCAAAAAAGCCTATATAATAAATCCTACACATTATGTTCAAAGCTGTCCATCTTTTCTTTCTTTCCCAATAGATTTTCTTTTGTTCTCAGCTATGCACTTTTTACTTTATTCATACATATATACATATATCCATAAATATATATACAAACATAAACATTATATATATCTATAAACATATATATCTATATATATGGATTGCACTATGCTTGTTTATCCTTTGTTCCTCTAAATGTAGATAACATCTTCCTTCATATTTCCAAGTCCTTCTATATTTTTCTAACTCCAACTCACCTTTTCCTATACCACAGCCATATTCTAACCTTATACTGTCTAAATATTTTAGTCTACAGCAATATTGATTAATATGGCTGATGTATACTAGAGTTTTCCTGCTTTTCTCTTTTGATTAAATCTACTTTAACTTTAATTTTGTTTGCTATCATAATTACTACCCCTGCTTTTATATTTAATAAATTCTACTCCTGATTTGTTATTTGTTTGTGTGTCTCTTATTTTCTGTCCCCCCTGACTCTCTTGCTTTACTTCCACCCACTCACTCCTTTACACTCCTATTCCTTAAGCTACCCTCCCTTCCAAGGATCCTATCCTTATCCTCTTCCCCCATCCTTTCTCTTGCCCTCTTGTTTCTATCTGAATTTAGAAGACTTTTATAGTCTTCCAAATACACATGTTGTTATCTCTTTATCCCATTCCCATTAATCTCCATACTTTATCTCATTCCTGTTAATCTAAATATCCTTTTATACGTCCTCATTCTACTTTTATTCCCTTCTAAGTGTATATTTTGTTCTCTCTTTATCCCTCTTTATCTCTTGATCTGAGTAGGATTCCCTCTAAAAATCTTTCCCTTATCCTCTCTCCCCCTCCCTATCCCCTTAACCTCTTATTTCTTTCTGAATTTAGAAAACTTTTATACCCTCCAAGATATATATATATATATATATACACACACATATACATACATATATATATTTTTCTCTCTTTAAACCACTCTCAATGATAGTAGGGTTCCAGAACTACCAGCCTTCCTTCTCCATCTAATTCTTCTGTCAGTTCTTTCTCTAGCATCTCATTTATATAAGATACTCTTTTTACATCTTTCTATGTGGTTTTGATTTTTTTTTATCAATCATATTCATTTCTACCTCAATCTTTCTTTCAAATTCCTTAATTACTAAATAACTAAATAAATAAGTCCATAAGATCCTCTTGAATCTTATATGTCAAATTTTCTAGAAAGTTCAGGTCTTTTTGCAACAAAATCCTGAAAATCTGCCAATTCATTGATGGTCGTTGCTTTTGATTCAGGGTTTAACTTTGCTGGACATGATATTTTTGGCTACAACTCCAGTTTTTTGCTCTTCAATATAGAGTTTTTCAAGACCTGCAGTCTTTTAATGTAGTTGCTGCTAGTTTTGTGTGATTCTAATTATGGTTCCACCATATTTGATTTTTTTTCTTGTTGTTCATAATATTTTCTCCTTGACAAGAGTTGGCTATAACATTTTTATACGTTTCCCTCATAGGATCTCAGGTGGTGATCAAGGAGTTCTTTTCTTTATTTCTACTTTCCCCTCTTTTTCTGATACTTCAGGACAATTTTCTGTAATTACTTCTGGTATTATTGTATCAAGATTCTTTTTTATTATAGTTTTCTGGTAGTTCAATTATTCTTATGTTTGCTCTTCTTGATCGTTTCTCTGGATCAATTGTTTTTCTTTTTTTTTTTAATTAAACTAACTACAAAATAAGAAAAAAAAACAAAATAGAAAAACAAAAACAAAAAAATTAAATCATGTGCTCATAAAAGAGATGATATTCATATTTTCTTTGCTTCCTTTTAGGTTATTCTTTTGTTCTCTACTGGGCACTTTTTACTTTAAACTATTTTTCCCTTTTTATAATCCCCTTACTTCCCTCAATCAAGCTACAATTATGCATACATACATGCATTTACATATATATAAACATTTATCTAAAACATTCTTGATTGAATCTCTGTTTGAACTGATCTGAGATCAATGATTATTAGCCCTACTTTTTTTTCTAATCTATTCTATTCCTGATCCTTGTTGTAGTATTTCTATATATCTCTTATTGCCTATCACTATTAACTCTTCTACTTTAATTCTACTCCTTAACTTGTTCTGCTATTAATTAACCTCCCCAACCTCTAGATCCCTCCCTTATCTTATCCCTCCAATTTTTCATTTTCTCTTTATCCCTTTCCTATTAATCTATACACCTTGTCCCACTGCCATAAATCTACATACTCTTTTATACTCAGCCTTATGCTATTCCCTCCCCCTTTATTTCTTTATACATTTCCTTTCATAGGATACACATATACATACAATATATAAATGTGTGTATGTATATAAATTCTGGATATTCTTCAAAAGATTAAAAAACTTTGTATATATTTTTGATCCAGCAGTGTTCAAAGGGATCATAGAAGAAGGAAAAGGGCCCGCATGTACAAAAATATTTGTAGCAGCTCTTTTTGTAATGGCAAGGAATTGGAAATTGAGTTTTGTTTTTTTTCCCCTTCCCCTCCAAGTATGTATATGTATGTATATGTGGGTATATGTGTATTTTTCCCTATTTAACCCATTTCTGATGTGAGTAGGTAGGTTTTCAGAACTATCAGTCCTCTTTCCCCCACTAATGCCTTTGTGTCTTTTCTTCCTCTGTACTTCATTTGCATAACATAATTACTATTTTTTACCTTTTCCTAGATAGTTTTGCTTTTTAGAGTTACATCATCCTAAACTCTGCTTCAATCTTTTTTTTTGAGATACCCAATTACTGATATAAATCTTAAACATATGGTATATTTTTCCATTTAAAACAACACAATTTGTCCATGTTGGGTGTCTTGAAATTATTCTTTGAGATTGGCTCTTACATGTTAAATTTGCTGTTCAGTTCAGTTTTAGCTGAGACAAAACCCTGAAAAATCTTTTATAGTCTTCCAAATACACATGTTGTTACCTCTTTATCCCATTCCCATTAATCTCCATACTTTATCTCATTCCTGTTAATCTAAATATCCTTTTATACTTCCTCATTCTACTTTTATTCCCTTCTAAGTGTATATTTTGTTCTCCCTTTATCCCTCTTTATCTCTTGATCTGAATAGGATTCCCTCTAAAATCTACATGTTCATTGAATGTCCATTTTTTTCATTCAATATCATGGTTAATTTTGATGAATATGACATTTTGGGGCACAGGCCTGATTCCTTTGATTATCAATATATATTATTCCAGGACCTGCACTCTTTTGTTGTAAATCCTATACAATTCTAATTATAGCTCCAGCATATCTGACTCATTTTTTTTGTTTGTTTTTTGGTAGAATTTTGTCTTTGATTGGGGTTTTTGAAATTCAGCAATAATATTCTTATGGGTTTTCTACACAAGGTCTCTGAAGTGGTGATTCTATTTCCATTTTTCCCTAGAATTCTATCATTCCAGGACAATTTTCTTTGATTATTCCTTACATTATTGTGTCAAAGTTCTTTTTTTGGTCGCAGTTTTTAGGTAGTCCAATTATTCTTATATTTTCTTTTCTTGATCCTTTCTTCAAATCTATTTTTCTTACAAGATGTTTCACATTCTGTTCTATTTTTTCATTCTTTCTATTTTGTTTTCTTATTTCTTGATCTCTTTTGGCTTCACTGGTTTCCCCTTGTCCAGTTCTAATTTTCAAGGAGTCATTTTCTTTCTTAAGATTCTGGATATTCCTCAGAGGATTAAAAAATTTTGCATATATTTTTGATCCAGCAGTGTTACTAGTGGGTCTGTATCTCAAAAGGATCATATAAGAAGAAAAAGGACCCGCATGTACAAAAATGTTTGTAGCAGCTCTTTTTGTAATGGCAAGGAATTGGAAATTGAGTTTTGTTTTATTTTCCTTCAGCATCCTCCTTTGAAGATGAACCCTGGTTTTCTCTCATAGTAACTTTCTGTGGTTGGGTTCATTTACCTTTGCATGTTTTTGTTGGTTTGTTTGTTTTTTGTTTTGTTTTGTTTTTGTTTTGTTTTTTTGTAAATTTAGAGCAGCTTGTGAGTGTAATCATTTCTAATCCTGGGTTGGTACCTCTAGCCTCAGGTCCTCCTTGTCTGGTCTTGAAATGAAACCAAGAATTCTACTCTTTTGTAAGTGCCTGCAGCCAGCAGCATCCCTATCCCATTGCTTCTGCTCTCACAAGGATGTACTCTGGTTCCTTCTTGTCTTGGGCTGCTTCTTGACAACTGCAGATCTCACATATCTTCTCAGCAGAGGTTCCTTCAATTTTTCCCTACTCAGACATCTGACTCTCTATACTGTCTGGAACAAGAATATTCTTGTGGCTAGGGCTGAGGCTACCTTGCAAACCAGAAACTCCAAAGCTTGCTGCTTGCTGTTTCAGTGGAACTAACTTGGAGTTATTTATACTTCACTCAGGCCAAATCTCATCCTTGTATCTTTCTTTGGATCTTCTCTAATTATTCTGCCCTGACTCTTGTTTATTTTTATTTTCTACTTTCTCCCTGGGGTGTTATTTTGTCTATTTTGTGGAGAAGATCAGGAGAGCTTGGAATTTTCTGACCTATTCTGCCATCTTCCCAGAATCCTGAAAATAAAACATTCTTAATAAATAACATCATAATTCATATTTCATTTTATTACATTGAAGACTAGAAAATATCCTTACTGTTATCATAATGTGTCAAATCTGCTGAAAAGCATTTTCTTCTTCCTGTAGTCATCATTTACCTGATGATTCAAGAGATTCCATGTCTCAAATGCATGCTTCCAAAGTAATATACTTTTTACCAATAATTCTAGATTCAATATCAGGAACAATGAACACACTCTAGGGATCAGCCAGGAGGAAAACAACAAGACTTGGGAGCCAAGAGACATGTTCAACCAGTCATATCCTGGAGCCAGCTTGTACTAGCGATGAATAAATTGTTAAATTTTCACTATAAGCACATGCACTTTGGGAAATCAATAAATGCTACAAACTCATGTTTGATTTATTGCTTTGTTAATTGTCTACAGTTAAATGATAGAAAAATACTAATAATGCATATTAAACTTAAGTGTGTTATGCAACATTTTTGAGAGCTAGTTATTTAACATTTGTCAGCTCCTTCTTGATTCAACCCACACATGTGACAGTAAATTATTTATGGGATGTTAGTTAACTGAAGCTTTCTGGGTCTACACTTCACATTGATCACATAATTACAACCTCAGAGTCTGAAGTAACTATAGAAGTCATCTAGGCAAATCGATACCTCCAAACGTATGTTTATTGTTATCATAATGTTTAAGTCTGCTGAAAAACATTATATTCTTCCTTTGGTTATCATTTACCTGATGATTCAAGAGATTCCATGTCAAGGGACGAATCACCTTCTGCTTCAATACCACCAAGGGCAGTCCATTGCCCTTAGGGAGAATCCAGTTTATTTTGAGACCACTCTCATAATTTAATGCAATTAAGGGATTTTGGCCTAGTGTTTAGGTGTCTATCTTCAAGTTCATAGTATTTCATGGGAGAGAGAACACACTGTTAAATGCTCAGGGCCAAATGATATAAAGAAAAACTATTAAGAATCATACAAATTGGTCTATTACTTTGAAAATTTTGACCTATAATGGGCCACATTACAAACTTCTATGAACAAAATTTGGGTACTGGAATTCACTTTATTTTGAATGCCAAAGACAAGCTCAGTCCTTTCTGTAGAATGAAATGGATGGTTAATTAGCCTTCCTTTTCTTGACTCAGCAACCTGCATTCATATGCATGGGCAGACTGTTATAAAAATACACTAACAAGCTTGCCATGATGTATGTTGCATTGCCAAGAGACAGGCTGGGGAAGGGGACTATACTTGAAGTTTTAAAAATTCTACTATTTATTCAAAATGTAGAACTGTCTCCCAGACTTGAAAAGTGGCACATCCAATCAAAACATGAATCCTCCATCTTGGAGCTAAGGGTTCTGATATCAGGGCATGCTTGGATATATCCTGTTAGTGTGTTAATGTTAAAGCTAACTACATCATTATCCAAGAGCTCTACAGTTGTCTTCCCCAGCAAAAATTACTACTGCAGCATCAAAAATCAGTATCATTAGAAACACTAAACAAATAATGATAATAATAATAGTTAGCATTTATATAGCACTTTGAGGCTTGCAAAGCTTTTTAAATACCTAATTTTATTGTAACAACAAACCTGGGAGTATAGTATCACTTTTTGTAATATGAAGAATTGGAAAGAAAGAAGATGCCCATCAAATGGGGCATAGATAAATAAATTGTGATGCACAGATATGAAATATCCATATGAAATATTACTCTGCTGTAAAAAATCATGTGTGTGATAAATCCAGAGAATCATGGAAGGATCTGTATGAACTAAGATAGAGTGAAGTAAACCAAAGAAAAAATATATACACAGGAACCACAATAGAAATAGGGAAAATAATCCAATGATATCTCCCCTCCCCCAAAAAAACAAATGAAACAAAATGATAAAGATCAAGGAAGACATAGCTGAAAACATATGAGAGGATACCCCTATTTCAATCCTTTGTGGAGGTGAGAGATCTATAGGTATTCAAACTACATGATAGTTGCTGCTTCCATGTTTATTACTAGTACACTAAGAGGTGAAGTAAATAGTGCATTCGGCTTAGAATCAGGAAGATTCATCTTCATGTATTCAAATCCAACCATAGCCACTTACTAGCTAATCCTGCACAAGTCATTTAATCTTACTTGCCTCAGTTTCCTCATCTGTAAAAAAAGTGAGAGAAGAAAATAACAAACCACTCCAGTATATTTGTCAAGAAAACTCTAATGGGATCATGAAGAATTGGACACAACTGAACAACAACAAAAATTGTTATATGACTACTATAAGAATGATGAAGCATGGCATGTCTGGAGAATAGAAAGTAGATTCATCCAAAGACAATGGACACTTTAATGTAATGTACATGAGCAGTCTGTATCACTTCATGAACAATTACAAAGGAAAAGTACTAAAAGAAATAATGTCAAAAAATATATGATCAGAAAAAAAAAAGATAAACTGGTTATATGTTGAGACTAAGAGATAACTTCTGGACCACAGTTTCCCATGGCAACCTTATCATATAAAAGCCCATGACTTAGAAGGTTAGCAGGAAAGGTTGTCAGGTCTAGGGGAGAGTGGAGCATCGTCCATCACAAGCCACACCAGCCTAGCTCCAGTACACCAGGAGCAGGACCTTGAAGTAACTGAAACAGTGGCAGCAGTGCCAGTTTCCAGACCTTTCAGCCCACAGACATCAAAGACAACTTAGAAATGCAAGTCACACCCAGATGAAAGTGGAACACAGTCTATCACAGGTATGCTGGCACAGTCTCAACCCAGCAAACTAGTGGTAGACCTAAGGAACCCCTGAATCAACAGCAGCCATGCTAGCTTCCAGAATTCTCAGCCCCCAGACAATAAGGGGTTGGAAGAACTGGTCAGAAGGAGAGTACAGGGCTCTCTTTACTAGCACCAAAGCAGACTCTTGATTTTTCCATACTCAGATCTGGGTCATAGTTCTGAGTGGCAGTTCCAGGGCAAGGAGGAACAATAGACAGTAGCCCACCAGAGCTTGCAGCTACAGTGGAGCACGTTCCTCATAGTTCCAGGACAGAAAAGAGTGCTATGATCTCTCACAGAGCAGAGTACAAGCCAAGGGAGAAATAAACACTTCTGCTTATCATACTACCTTGGAAGAACTGAAAACTTACAGGTACCTAGAAGTATCTCTGCAAACGGCTGCGCAAAAGCCCTGAAACTTGGGACAGTGCACCCTCAACTCTAGAAGCAGAGCCCTACTCTAACAAAAAGTTAAAAGTCAAAAAGTAGGCAGGGAAAATGAGCAAGCAACAGAAAAATTTCTGTCCACAGAGAGTTACCATGGTGACAAGGAAGATCAAAATATATAATCATAAGACAATAACAAAACCAAATCTTCTACATCCAAAGCCACTAAGGAATAGATTGAGTCTCAAGCCATGGAAGAGTTCAAAAATAATTTTGAAAATCAAGTAAGAAAAATGAATGAAAAATTTGAGAAAAGAGAGTGATGCAAGAAATCCATGAAAAATGAGTCAACAGCTTGGTAAAGAAGAAACAAAAAATACTGAAAAAATATGTTAAAAAACAGAGTAGGCCAAATGATAACATAGGGACAAAAATCCAAATAGGAGAAGAGTACCTTGAAAAGCAGAATTGGCTAAATGGAAAAAGAGGCACAAAAATTCATTGAAGAAAAAAAATAACTTATTCAAAAGTAGAATTGGCCAATAGAAAAGGAAGTACAAAAACTTACTGAAGAAAATAATTCCCTATTGCTGTTCTATAAGAAATGATCAGCAGGATGATTTCAGAGAGGCCTGGAGAGACTGATGCTGAGTGAAATGAGCAGAACCAGGAGATCAATATACACAGCAACAAGACTATAAGATGATCAGTTTTCATGGATAAGGCTCTCATCCACAATGAGGTGATTCAGACCAGTTCCAATGGACTTGTGATAAAGGAATCTATCTGCACCTAGACAGGGGACAGAGGAACTGAATATAGACTACAACATAGTATTTTCACTCTTTTTGTTGTTGTTTGCTTCCATGTTATTTTCTTTCTCATTTTTTCCCTTTTGGATCTGATTTTTTGTTTGTGCAACATGATATTTGTGGAAATATGTATAGAAGAATTGCCCATTTTTAATGTATATTGGATCACTTGCCAACTTGGGGAGAGAGTAGGAGAAAGGGATGGAAAAAATTATAACAAAGTTTTATAGGGGTGAATGTCAAAAATTATACATATATATATTTGTAAACAAAAAACTATAATAAAAATTTTAAAAAGAAAAAGAAAAACAATTTGAAATCAAAATAAATAAATAAATAGAAAAATAAATTTTTTCAAAGAAAAAAATGAAAACAATTCCTTAAAAATTAAAATTGAGCAAAGTGAAGATAATGACTTTATGAGAAATCAAGAAACAAAGAAAAGAATGAAAAAACGGGAGACAAATGACCTCGAAAATAGATACAAGAAAGATCATTTTGAAAATATTGAACTACCTGAAACTCATGATCAAAAAAGGAATGTAGACATCATTTTTCAAGTGATTAGCAAGGAACTACCTTGATATTTGAAAACTAGAGGGTAAAATATAAATTGAAATAATCCAACAATAACTTCCTGAAAGAGGTCCCAAAATGAAAACCCCCAGGAATATTATAGCCAAATCCCAGAATTCCCAGATCAGGAAGAAAATATTGCAAGTAGCCAGAAAGCAACATTTCAAGTGTTGTGGAATCATGATCAAGATAACACAATATTTAATAGCTGCTACAATTAAGGAGCAGGATTACAATCAAGAATCACCTATTCAAGAAAACAGTATAATCCTTCAGGGAAAAATGTATATTCAACAAAGTAAAGGACTTTTAAGCTTTCTTGATGAAAAGACCAGAGCTGAATAGGAAATTTGACTTTCAAATACAAAGCTCTAAAGAAGCATAAAGGTGTAAATGGTAAAGAAAAATAAGGGCCTTTATGAGGTTGGGCTATTTGCTTTCTTATATGCAAAGATGATATTTGTAGTTCAGAAGAACTTTCTTGTTATTAGGTTAGTTAGAGGAAGTATATATAGACAGAATGTGAAGGGATGATATATAAAAAGGTGAAATTAAGGGAAAAGAGAAGAATGTACTGAAGAGAGAGTGAGAGTGAGAGGTGGAATTATTACTCTTAAAATAGGCAAGAAAAATTTTACAGTGGAGGGAAAGGTGTGGTTAAGAGGGAGTAAGTGAACTTTACTCTCACCAGAATTGATTCAAAGAGGGAATATCATATATACTCTATTGGGTATAGAAATATATCTTATTTTATAAGATAGGAGAAAAAAGGGTATAAGAGAAGGGGGAAGAAAATTTTAGAAAGGTGGAAAGATTAGGGAGTAGTCAGAAGCAAAACATGGGGGAAATAGTTTTCTTTTTTCTTTTTTTTGCTGAGGCAATTGGGGTTAAGTGACTTGCCCAGGGCTAGAAAGTATTAAATGTCTGAGACCAAATTTGAACTCAAGTCCTCCTGATGTCAGGGCTGGTGCTATATCTACTGAGCCACCTAGCTGCCCTAGAGAAATACAGTTTTCAAGAATAATTGTGAAAAATAAATTTGAAGAAAATTTCTCTGATAAAGGACTAATTTCTCAAACACATAGGAAACAGAGTCAAATTTATAAAAATAAGAACCAATTCCCAATTGATAAGACATATGAACAGTTTTCAGATGATGTAATCATAGCTATCTATAGCCACATGACAAAGTGCTCTAAATCACTATTGATTGGAGAAATGTGAATGAAAACAGCTCTGAAGTGCTACCACATGTGTATTAGATTGGCTAATAGGACAGAAAAGGAGAATGGCAAATGTTGGAGGGGATTGGGAGGGAGGGAATGAGATATTTTTTTCCACTATTGGTGGCATTGTGAAATGATTCAACCAATCTGTAGAACAATTTGCAACTATGTCCAAAGGGTTATAAAGCCATGCAAGCCCTTTGATTTAGCAATAAATCTGCTGGTCTGTTTCTCAAAAGAGATTAAAAACAAAGGGCAAAAAGACCTATAGCAAAAAAATATATTTATAGCAGCTCTTTTCTGGGGGCAGAGAATTGGAAAATGAGGGGATGCCCTTCAATTGGAGAATGGCTGAACAAATTCTGTTATGTGATTATGATGTAATACTATTGTGTTATAAGAAAGGTTGAGCAAGATGCTCTCAGAAGAATCAACAAAGACCTCTATGAGCTGATACAAAATGAAATGTATGTTGTAAAAAGTAATAGCAATATTGTAAGATGATCAACTGTTAATGATATAATTATTCTCAGAAATACAATGATCCAAAAAAACTCAGGGACTTTTGATGAAAAATGCTATCTATATCCAGAGAAAGAACTGATGGGCTCTGATTACATATTGAAGCATCCTTTTTTTTAAACTTTATTTTTCTTCAAGGTTTTCTTTTGATCTATGTTTTCTTTCACAACATGCTTAATAGAAATGTTTTGCATGACTACACATGCATAACATATATTGAATTGCTTGCATTCTCAAAGGACAGAGTAGTGCAATGGAAGGGAATTTGGAATTCAAAGTTTTTAAATTTAATGTTAAAATATTTTTATATATAACTTTGGAAAAATTAAAATACTAAATTAATGACAAAAAAGAGGAAGGAGAAAGTTAGAACATTGAATTGAATCTCATTCCCAAATAGGGGAGGACATTGATGAGGATCACACATAAATTGTAATTATTAGCTTGTAAGCTCCTTGAAGGAAAAGATTGTCTTTTTCTTATTTGTATCGCTAATACTTTGCACAATGTCTGGTACAAAGTATTTTTCTAATAAATGTACATTTAATTGAATTCAAAAAGAATAAGAAGGCATGAGCTAACATCTTCATTATTGGAAGTAATGCCCATATTGATGAGATGAAAAATCCATTTGATTATTTCAATGCATGATTTTTATATTGATTATTCAACATTTTCAAGCATCTATGTATTTTCCTTCTCCTTATATCACTACTATGGGACATGATGCTAGGATGCAGCCCTAAGACAGTTTGAGTTGACTTTTCCCCAAAGGAGATTGACCTGAAAATCATCTGTGGGTCATTGGGGCAAGGTCTTTTCTATGTATTGAGGAGGGGCTTTCTAAGATTCCCAAAGAAAGTCTTGGCAAGGTGATTTTATCTGTAAAACTCCAAGGACATTTTTAGTAATTATCTGAATCCTCAGGCTCTGAATGATCTGTTTCATTGGATGTAGAACAACTTCAGGGAATGATTACAACTCCCCCACTTAACCCAGAGAAGTGGCAAAGAAAGAATCTAATCAGTTGAATTGTTATAGGATTTTTAAAAATTCCATATCACACAATGGAGTGGCAGAGTTTACAATTAGAGAAATTGGATTCTGATGCTATTTTAATATCTATGAAACTTTGGACAAGTCAAACTGATGAGGCCTCATCTTTTTAACTTTTAACAGAAATGGTTGAAATAAATGGCATCTCTGTTATTTTCTGCCCCTAATTCTGTAACCTTAATGTTTCATGAAGATGGAGTA